>VZRV01005299.1:717169-940449 GCA_013398115.1 Falcunculus frontatus | reverse complement strand
AATTTTTATATATATATATATATACATATATATTCAACACCACAAGATAGCTGGAAGTCATGACTTTCTAAAGGCAGTAACAATCATTAGCTGCAGACCCAGTCAAATCTCAAGGCCATTTTAAAATGTCAGTTATCCTCAAGTGTCACTTTTTCTTCCCCCAAAAGCAACCTCTGCACTCGGCCCAGCGTATTTTCTAGTTATGCTCATATATAATGGATGCAGTTATAAACAACATATTTGCAGTCTTAAATCACATAAATCAAAATCCATCTGTAAGCTGATGGCCATGATGCATGTATACAACATCCAAGACCTAACTTAAGAGCTTCTGTGGGATTTCAGAAAGGCACATGCTTTGGGCTGTCTCTTTTCCCAAAAGAATATCTAAGACCTTTCCTCTCTCCAGCAGCAGGCATCAAGAAAAAGAATCGGCTCACTCTTTACTGCTTATCACTACTATTTACCAGTTCAAGGAAGATGATATAAATTCAGCTCATGGGAAAAGGACCTATGGATCCTTTGCATATCATTACTTTGAAAATACTACCAGTCATGTGATGCTCAGAATAAAATGTTCAAATGCATTACACAGTTCAAAGAAAATAAGATTAATTATTTCCAAAATAAGTATCTTAAGGTTACTAAAATAACAACAACAAAAATTAACATCCTCTTTTGGAAAAGAGTAAAAAACACTGTTTTAAATAAACAATGGATCCAGTTTCAAGAGGAATCTAATCTGCTGAAGATACAGACAGTGCAGCTGTGGAGTTTGGGAATGGAATGCTGGCAGCTATTATCACCAAAAGCCTTCACATATTATATGAAAAACGATGAAGGAGATTAAAAGAAGAAAGTGAACAGAAGAGCTATAAAAGCATTGCTTGAAAAGAAAGTGATTCTAAAGGTGTGTTTGTGCAAGTACACACACTTATTTTCATTCTTTTCAGAAATCCAGGTATGTTCTTTACTAATAATTTAATTACTAAGTACTCAACCTTTCAAGCTGTTTTACTCCTTGTTTTCTTACTGGACTAAACCCCAAGGCTGGGAACAATCTTTCATTCTATCATCAGCATGCAAGCAAATGTCAGATTGCTGAGTGTCCCACTGCTATACTATCATTATTGGGATGGAAATATGATTTTAGTACTGGACAGAGATGTTTTGGAGAGTGGTTTTTAATATGAACATGAGCCTTCAGAAACACCAAGTGGTTAGTGTACTGACAATTTAGAAAGGATTCTTCCAATATCAGAGTGCATTACAGATATAAAATACAGAAATAAATAAATAGAATGGACCACTTTGGAACAATATGAAAGGAATCCTTGCACTAGAAAATTACACAGATACAAAGACCAGCCACATAAATCCATAACACACCAAAGTTAAAAGCCATACAAAATTGATAAAATAAATCAAAGGGCCAGATGGGACAACTCAGAAACTAAAATTTTTTGAAAGTCACTACAAATAACAAAATATTAAATGTTGTCTTTGCATTGATCAGATGCCAAAGTCTAAAGCAAAGCGAAGGTACACAACACTGGAGTAGCAGCTAAAAGGAAAATAAGTTGAGTATCCTATTGCTTTCCAAAACTACATTAGAAAAACAACAAAACAACTGATAATAAATTAGGCAAAGATGATATCAGTGTGGGGTTAGAATACAGTTTAACTTCCAGGACAAATATACATATACAGATTTTAGAAAGGTTAAAAAATAAGCAAACCACCTTACTATAGTACTGATGTGGGAGGTAAAAGGACAAATGAGTGTTGGGAGACACCCACACTCCCAACTAAAAAAGAACTGACTTGGATAAACAAAATTAATTTCTTGAGTAAGACAACCTACTCAGTGATGCTGACAGCAGGACAAAACCAAGGCTCCTGCTGTTCCTCACTACCAGCTGGGGACCAGGTACTGGATGTTGTGCTCTGGGCCACAATGTCTGGAATTGCCTATTTATTTCAGCCCCTTTCACAGGAGCATGCAATGCTACCAGCCTTTGTCTTGAGCTGCAGCTGAGTGGGACTTGGGTTGAAGAACATCGTGAAGGTCGGACATTAGTGCACAAATACAGGACTAAACTTTCCTACACTGGCTACCATAGTAACTACATGTTTAAATCTCCTTGTCATCTTAGAAAAATCTTAATTTCCAATTCTGAAAGCCATTTGATCTAGTGACAAAAAAAAACCAAAAAACCACTTATGTTGGATTAACAAAGCAAAATCTTCTGCATGGGTCTTCTACTTAACAGGATTTTTTTTTTTTTTAATCCAGGCCCTTGGACTTTACACAAAATAAAAGAAAGATCCAAAGAAAACAGAACCACTACCTCTAAAGGCAGAACACCCTGTAAATCAGATAGCTACAACAGAAACACATACAGCAAACACAGTTTTTCTACAACAAAGATCTGTAGTGTTCCTCAGACTACTCAAGAGTGATTTACAACACACGGCATCAAAATGGGATCAGCAGATTGTTCTGTTACATAGTGCTACACAGAACGCAAACATCATAAACCTACTTTAGAGTATCCAAAATATGCTTGTACCTCTTCTAGGCATGCACCAATCTTGCGAATAAGTTACTAATTAGAACTGTGAGTTCAGGCGCCTCAGCAGTTCAGTGAGATTGCTTGTTTTCACAGAGATAGAAATACACAAAACCACAAGTAAAATGGGACCTTATAGATGGTAATTATTACTTTTCTGCATTCAAAACACAATTAGGTTACACTTTAGAAGTGCACATCAGCCTTTTTCACTGTACACCACTACAGTTTTTTAAATTACACATCCATTATCTAAGAAAAATATTAGGAACTAGTAAAAAAACTAGTAAAACTCACACAAATGTTAATAAACTTTTAGACTTTAAAAAGCACCATGACCTTATGTCATGCCCAAATAAGATTGCTTTGTTGGTTTAGATAACTTTAGATTTTTCCAGTGTTCCACCATTTTTGTAATACATTAAGAACTACACTAATAGTGCCACCTATCCCATCCAAACTAGAATTAAGACATTTTTGACAATTGTTAAGCAACTCGAGAGATTTCTTAAGAAAAGCCTCACTTAATGTATCCTATTTTCAGGTCTGAAAATCCCCAAGAAGCATCCCAATGTCTATAACCATGAGAAATATATACTGCAGTTCTGACAGCGATTATAGTGTTTGCATATTTTTAACTATAAAAATCTGCCCATTAGTTTGGGGATGTGGATTTAATTATTTGGAAATATATATAAATATGAACCTAGGCACTCAACACATATTTCCAATACATATTTGGTGAAAAAGTCATTAAAATTACCATCTTCAGTTAAAAAAAAAAAAAGCCCCCAAACCATGATGATACTGTTTCTTTTCAGTTAGTTCCTCATACAACAGTCACCACCTTTCTGGAGGACAGCTTGGTCTCCTTGCTATTTGGAAATTCTGCCTGTTTCTTAGTGATCCAGAGGCACAGTGTCAACGGTACACTGATATTTCTAACTCTCTTCCCTTCTTCCTCCAAAAGAAATGACCCAAGGCTTTAAGCTGTATAGCATTTTTTAATTAAGAGCAGCTCTATTTGCTCAATTTCTCTGACGAAATAATACTTCACTACTAGGATAAAATCAGGGAAAGCCATAAAAGAAGAATAAAACACATCAAAGTTCTGAAATGTGTATTTTAATAACTAGGTCCTTTTTTTAACACGAGAAAGTTAAATGCAAAAGGCTAGTGTAGATGTCTTGTTTTCAGTCAGGTATCCCAATTTTTTGGGTTTTTTTGACAAGGTATTCTACCACGTAAAAGAAGAAGTGGTGGGCATAGAAACATACTGAGGAATATGTGAAGCATTTATGTATAGGGCTCTTTCAGACAGTGTATGTGAACTGAATTAATTTCTTAAGAAACAATCAAATTTTCCTTTCTTCCATACAACGGCTCTCCACCAAGTCTTCTCATAAAGGCTGAAGTACCAAAATGCATGCAGCTGTTAGATGATGAAGGCAATGACTGACCTTCTAGCACGAAACAAAATCTTGGTAGGAAACAAAAACACAAACTCAGGTAAGTTTTTCTGATTCATTGCAAAGCTTCCACTTATCGAGTACCTGCCCTCAGACAATAAATACTCTAAGAAATTGCAATATAGCATTTAAAATCAAGAATAATGATTTTGAAAAACGTGTGAAGCAGAGAAACTTGAGGCACCCACGACACACCCACACATAACAAATTAAATATAACCCACTGAGTATCATAACAATCATCTTAAACAAATAGGATAGCTAGAGATATTTCTAATTGCTTCATATTCAAACTTAGATATCAAATAGCCAACAAAACTTCAAGTAGTGTAGTGTATATATAAAAACATAAAGGCAAACCCTAGTTCCTAAAAGTGTTTAGTTACATGATCAGTACGATTTCTTCTTTCTTCAGCAGGATCCTGAGCAGAGGCATCTGTGGAAGGCGAAGGTCCACTGAATTCTGTGGAAAAGCTGAGGTACAGCAGGGGCCATTAAATTCTCACATCAAATTACTCCACAGAGGTCACCTTTGGAGCCTCAACCTGAGCCAGAATGATGGTTTTCAAAGAGCTGCTCAGAAGAATTCTGCCCTGGGTGAAGGGGATATTGGCTAAAGCTGGGAAGGCCCATGCCTGTAAGTTACTGGGTCCACACTCCTCTGCTGCTGTACAACCAGCCTGCAATTCCAGTCCTTGGGATCCCACAATGGACACTTCTGCACACTGCAGACAGAAGTGCTGTCTGGCAAGATCCATACCAAACCTCCAAAAATTGCTCTAGCCACAGCTTTTCACAGTGGAGCCTTGCAAAAAAATGACAATAAATAGGTATTTTCTGCTCTTTGATTAGTATAGTATGTTTACTAATGCTGGCTGCTGCACAGACATACTCTGGCTTTTATATTTCCTTTTCATTTTATGGATTGAGAATAAGATTTTTCTGAAGTATGAAAATTACTTGTGCATGTGGCTACTCAAGTCACTCAGACACTTAAAAAGCAGTACCAGAGGTACAGGAACCAGGCAGCTCTGGCTGAAAGCATCATTTCCTTACAAGAGAACTTACTTTACACCAAGGCGTTCTTCTAAAAGCCATAAATTTAAACACATGAAATAGCTATGTGAAGTCACAGTTATGTTAAAAAGAAGCTGTTTGTGGACATGACATTTTCCCTAAGAAATTGGTCTTCAGCCACACACAGAAGCACGTGGGACAAAGCCCTCGATAACCCAAGGGCTGCACAACACCCATGGGATTAACAGGAAGACTTTCCCATAGCTCTAATTCACCAGGACACTGACAACACACAAAGAGAAGTTTAAGCATTTTATGCTGGATGCCAAAATCCCTAAGTGCCTCCTAAGGATAATTCAGAGGCTCCACATAAGGCATCAGTCATTTTGCATTTACTGTACGAGAGGCTTGTAGGATGATTTAGTGTTCCTGATGCCAAGCGGACAGTCACTTAGAATCAGTCAATGAAAGAGAGAACAAGCAGAGAGACATCCAAAAAACAACTTTCTGGTGCAGACCATGTGCCTTACAGAGGTGCAGAATGCTAATGGACAAGGATGGCAGCCAACCAGTGAAGGAGGAAAGGCAGATGCTTCCTTAGCTGCCATACATCAGGGGCTAGAGAGCTTCTCAGAAACTGCAAGGTCTTTGCTTCCCAGCTCCGGCTCCAGACTCTAACCTCAAACCTCTGCTCCCTTTTCCCAGTGGGATTTCTTGACTGTTAGGGTAGGTTGCAACTGTTCTCTTCTGTCCGCTAGACTCAAGCTACAAAAAGATTTATGATGTCTGTGAACAAATTCGTATGAGGGAATCCAAATCTGAGCCATGCTTCAGAGAGCCTCTTACCTAACTGGTCCCCTCCAGCACTCTGTTGCTGTTTACGCACCTTTCCCCTGATACACAAGAATGCTGACCATTACTGCACGGCAGCCCAGACTCAGGGCTCTCTCACCTTTGGAGGAAAACGTCCTCAGCAGCCACCTACAGAGCTGCAACCCTCTCACTTGGGCCTCCTATGGCTTTCTTCTTCTCCAAGAGCAAGATAACTGAGATGAGAGAGAAAGAAGATGACTCTATTCCAGGCAACATAACAGTCCATTGGCAGCATGCTCCAGGCAGTAGGTGCTCTGCCACCTACCCTCCTCAGCCTGGAAAGGACATGCTTGATGGTCTGGGGGAATAACTAGGCAGCCACTATGCAGACTGCTCACCTCTCCATGGAAAGCAGTGTCCCTCACCTTTCACCCAAAGATGCCACTGGGAGTGCAGGGGACACTTTGGTTATATATACAAAAATATGGTAAGCGACTCTACTGCTGTGTAAAAGAGACAGCAAGACAAAAAAATGGTCTAAATGCCTGGAGGGTTGCAGATGCATGAGCAACTTGAAATGTAGCAGGTGCTTGCTCATCTGCCCACAGACACACATCTCTTCTGAAGAATAAAGCTTGCATTCCTTATTTATATGAAATATATATACTTTGTAGAGATGTGGGTTGGGGTGGAGTATGTTGTATGTCTGCTCTGTGGCCCACCTTTATTTTTAAAATCACAAAGTTCTTTAAACACAGCACAACTTCAAATAAAGAATTAAGTGGTGCCATTATATAGATCTTTATTTTACCATTTAAAAGCAACATGCATTGCACAACGCTTTCACCAACAGAGGACTTCAAGACAAGCACAGCATTACAGAAAATCATGTAATCTATAATTCATTCACAGAGTAGTACAGCATGTACTCAGGCATTTCCTCTATTGGATACACAGCATTCTTCTGAGATTAGCTTGCTACTATGTCATTTTAATTATTGGATATTCATTCATTCAATACAAATAATAAAAAACCCTCAAACAACTGCACACACCCACAACTTCGAGAACTTCACAAAAACCTGGAACTCTTAGAACTTTGTCATTAAGAAAGAAGTGTGGGAGATGTGTTATACAAGCTTTTCACAAAAAGCTCACTATTTCTGACCTCTTCTATATAAGCTACTACTTCTTAGCAATCTGAAGTACTATGCTTTGTGTTGGAACCAGAATGTAACTATTTTCCCACAGTTACCAATGTTCTTCCAGCAAACTGGCAATCTTCTGCAATTTTCAAAACTCATTCCATTGTTCCGTGATAAAAACAATTAGCATTTAAAAGAGTTTGAGAGTACTTCCCATCAGAACGATGGCTTTAAGTGGAACAAGTGAAACACATAAAGCAATACCGCTGGATGGACTTTACCACTCCTCCTGTTACCCTGAATCTTATGTGGTCATCTTGGGCCACAAATCAGTAGCAGAGGCAAGGCCACTCTCTGTGCAATTCTAAATATAAAAATCTCATCAAATATTAAAACTACTTGTGTTATCCCTAGCTCCAGGAACATCATATTTAATAAACAAAACTTAAAGCAATGGGATACATTACTGATTTTAAAATTGCAGTGAACAACGGCAGTAGCAATAACCCACTACAGCTACAAGTCTCTTTTTTGCCTTTTTTTTTTTAAGGGTATTATCACCGATAAGGTGTATGGTGCTCTTGACCTGATCAGATGAACTCACACAAACCTCACAAATGTGTTCTGACCATATCTCTTACTGGCTGGAGAAGAGTGGCTGCAGTGGTAGCCTCCACCATATCAAAAGGTCCAGACTGCTGAACAGGATCTGCTGCTCCCATGGCCTTGGGAAGTCTGAGGCTAAAATAACTGCTCCATTTGTTTGAAGGAGCATACCTTAAAATATTCTATCAGGGGCTGCTGTGAGGGGTAGTGAAGCCAATTCAAGGCATTCTGCACAGTTTAAAGAAGCCAGTTAGATATCAGGCATAGATAAGAGTATCAGTCATCACAGAATCACAGAATAATTTAGGTTGGGAAGGACCTCTGGAAGTCACCTAGTTCAGCTCCCCATGGAAAGTAGGGCCAACCTTCAAGTCAGACTCAACTTCAAAGTTAGATCAGCCTGCTCAGAGTCTTAGATGCTGAGTTTGAAGTAGTATGGCTTTTGATTTTATATCCACCTTCAGATAAAGTGCTGGGGATGATTATTAGAGTTAATACACAAAATGACAGACTACAGTTTTCAAAACCAGAAGGAATGTTTTATTAATTCCTCCTTAGATTATATGAGCCACTTTTTTCATGTTAGTAAAACTACATTAGTTCTTCTTCTGTTATTTTATAGCAAACTACCAGCCTTGCTGAGCTTTTTACAAATACATGTCAACATCAATTCTGAGCAATGATCCAGATCTTCTAACGAGGAAGCTGCTTTTCAGCTAGCAATTTCCCCTTGGAACAGTTCCTTAGATTCTGAACAAGGAGATACCATCCAAGACTATTCTGGCATGCCAATTCAGATATCTGCATTTAACGTGTAATTAAGGTTAAGCCCCTTGAAGTGCTACCGAATGAACAGCCTCTGATGCTGTTTTTATTTTAAGAACAAATTAGAACAAAATTACAAGCATAAAACTAGATTCAAGTTGTTTACTGCACTATGCTATAAGCTAAGCTTACCATCATTGTTTGCTCATCACAAAGTTTAATAGACATTCAGACCCTGTTGCATGTATTTCCTAGAGAATGTTTTATATTTCAAACATTCATGGGCAGTTCTAAAAGAGCACAAAATTTTTGCAGAAAACTGAATGTTGCATGAAGAAATCCACAGGTTGTAAAGTAACAAAGCCATATACCCCCACATTCACCAGAATGAATACAGTTAATCAAAACCATTCAAATGTATTTTTATATATGCTGTTTTCACAATAAACTGAAAGGCTGCAAAGAAGCCATTGTTTTCTAAGAATAGCTTACACATGTATTTAAGTCAAAATAGACAAGGTTTACCTGCAGGTCAGATTCTATGGAGCCCTTTATTTCTTCCATATCACATTTGTGTATCTTTGATTTAAAGAGCTTTATTGGCTGCAGTTTATGGCACAATTTCAAATTTACTGTTATTAATCTGCAGGATGAAGACAAGTACCTGTGCAGGTAGATACACCACGCAGTTTTTTACACAGGATGCATTTAATTTTAATGCTGTGACAGGAATAAACATTCATATATAACTCTTGATAAATCTGTAAATGAACCATCACAAACTAGATATAATGCATTTCGAATAAGGTCTAAAAAAAAAATTGTTTTAAGACACACATGTTTAAAATACAGTTGGTCTAAAGACAACTTGCGCATTCGCCAAGGTAAGCTTTGATCACAGAAAATAGATATATGCCCAGACAGTTGGTGAAACTTCAGAGCCTTACAACTGTATTTCTGAATTTCAAGATTTTATAATGAAGCTTTCCATACTGGCAACTTTGTCAGTTTCTCATCTCCTGAAGTTGCTGCTAATGGGTGATTTACATAGACCCTGAAGACTCAAAAAAAAAAAAAAAGCAAATTAAGATGAGATATTTTATAGTTTTCAGACATCAAAAAATTAATTTGACTCACTATTTTACGTACCTGAACCATCAATACTGTGAAGTACTTACACAAGTTTAAAAGTAGTATGTGAGCAAACAATAGCTTGCAAGTTCCAAAAAGGTCACTGGAACAGTGAAAGAATGAATGTGAACACATGCTCCAAGCACTAGCAATGCTCAAGGAAAAACGAGATTATTCCCTGCTAAAACAGCCAATGCAATCATGCTCTGTGCATTTCCTTCTGCTCTCCACTACCAAGTTGCCCTTCTGAGAGCAGTCAGGGGTCCTACATCTAATTACAACAAAAGTTTTTAATTAAACCTCGAATATGCTTTAACAGCTTCTAGCATGAGCTTGCCCTTGATAGTGCCACTTGAGGTGCTCTCCTTCAAGGGATGATGAAGTAAATCTCTTAAAACCATGAGTGAAGATGCCTTTTTTCCTGTGTGTGCTACTGCTTTTCGCAGCTAGCTGCAAAGCTGCCTGCACTGGTATCAAGCTAAAAGAGCTTTCCCTGTGGGAGCTCTCCACTATCTCCAAAATACTGCTTGCTGGATTCACAATGTAGGAGGAAAGTGCACTTAAAATATTAATGCCAGCTCACAAAATGGTCTCAAATATGAGCCCAATCCAACTTGGTAACTTAGCGGGAGCCCTCCTATTGGCTTTAATGGCATTGTAACACGCTTACAGAAGGCAAGAGGAAAAGAGTACAGTTTCTCAAATTTCAGGTCTGGTCAGAATGCAGTACTTTGTGCTGAACATGAGGAAAGTGAAGGGTTTATTTCAGTCACCTAAAGTAAAACAATCATTCACTTCTTCCACAGTAGCTTGTGAAACCTGCCTCAACTAGACTGGAAAGTATTTGAGGAAAAGGGGTAAAGCTCATTCAAAGAACTTGAATAAAACTGGAGAGGCAGGAATTTGTGCACATGACAGTAGAAGGCACCAGCAGAGAACAGATCAGATTTTCAACACACAGCATCCAATGAAAACTACATCTCATTCCTATCCATCCTCACCCATTCATCTTCCACCTCCCCACAGACAGACAGGTGACCAATAGAGGAACAAGAGAGATTAGTGTCCCTTTATGCTGCTCCATAAGCTGTCCTGCTTCTCTTCCCGTCCCACTTTTGTGTGTGTGTGTGTGTGTACACCCGCATGCGTGACGGGGAGATGGATCGAGAGGGGAGCCCAGTAAAGTATGTGGAGGTGGGGGGGATTTGAAGCAGGTTCTCATTCAAGCCGTCTGAAAAGTCTTTCTGCAATCAAGGGGATACTATTTCAGGAGACAGGGAGAAGGGGCAAAGGATTCACGTTGCTAAGGAGACACGAAGAAGCTGACATTCCTACATAAATTTCCATTTATACCAGGGAAGGAAAAGAAAGCACTCCAAACTTTGTGCAGATACTCTGGTAACTGACTGAAAACGACATTTCTTTACAATTAATTTTATGCTATTTAAAACAAAATCCCAAACAACATTTAAACCCTCAAATATTACTGCACACGACAGAAAAAAAATAAGCACAGCAGCAAAGGAACCTGTGTAATTCCAACTCAAAAAGAGATCAGTTAATTCCCAGAACCTATACAAGGACTTCAGAGAGCAGAGGAAAACAAAACACATAGAGAATACAGTCAGTCCTTTGCTTTCCCTCCTGAAACACACATCTTGTCCCTGCATGATTTACCCAACCAAAGAGCACAGCAATACAAACAGATGATTTATCACTGCAAGCGTGTGTGTGTGGACAGGGATGGGGACGAAAACGATGTGGGGAGAGGTCGGCTGCATTTGTCAGTGTTTCTGTTGGGGCTCCAGAAGTTGCTATCAGGCATAGAGTAAATAAAACCACCCATGAAAACCAAAACAATTGCCGTACTACAGAAGAATTTACTGAAAAATATTCAACAGGCAGCTTGTTTTTATCACTCACAACCCGTTTTTGAAGTACTCCAAACAATAGTGAAATGACGTTAAAAAAAATAACAATCTGTGATCAAAGACCTAAAAAGGTGAAGAACGAATGAGCATCAAGAAATCACAACGGGGAGTGTGGCATGAAGGCAAAGGAGCGTGAAAGACGATGGGAAGATCAGTTCGTGCTAGAAAAAGACACAGGCACACCCAGCGTGATGGAGAGAGTCCGAGCCCAGGCGTCCCCACTCTGGACAAAGTAGCAACCGGTTTTGGTTTAGGAAGCCCCAACTTTCCAAGACCAGAGACTTCTCAGATGGGGGGTGGAGGAGAATTATAAGATACTCGATCCCAAACAGTTTCTCACTGTATAGGGAAGCCACCACACTGAAAAAATAACCAAAACTACTTCAAACTCGGGATCTTTTGTGACAATACCACAGCAGATACGGAGCCTATCACCCCTTTCGCTGACCGAAGCCTCACATCTCCCGCACCCCGGGCGCGATCCGAGCACGGGCGCTCGGCGCTGCCCCTCCCGCACACGCCGCTCGCTGGGAGCGCCGCCGCCTCCGCCCCAGCCAGACCGCCGGCGAGATGCGGGGTCGGGGAGGCTGGGGGGAGGATGGGGAGGAGGAGGAGGAGGATGGGGACGGATGAAGAGGCTCGGGTAGGAAAGGGGTGCGGAGGACGGGTGGACAAAGGTGCCGGGGACTCTTCCCGGCGGCAGCGACGGCCGGCGCGGGGAGCCGGGCGGGGAGCAGGAGCGGCAGCGGGCGAGGCGGGGAACCAGCGGGGACAGCGGGGCACGGCCCCGGGCACTGCTCCGGTCCGGGGGGGGCTGGCCGCAGGAAGGGGCTGGGATACAGTCCCGAAGGAGACAAGGGCGAAGGAGAGGCGGCTCGGGGGATGCTGGTGGGTCAGCCAGGGCACGGCGACGGGAAGGAAATCTCAGTGCCCGGGGTGCGGCCAAGGGAGAGGGAGGCGGACGAGGAGGGGGGAAAGGCAGCAAGGGCCGACGGCGGAGGGGAGCGGAGCGGGGCCGGGGGCAGCCGGGGCAGCCGAATCTCACCGCTGTGCAGCGTCGACTCGCAGAGCCAGCTATCCAAGTTGCCGGGCTTGCGGCAGGACTCCCAGAGGGACAGGTAGTACTGGTGGTCCGCCGTCACCCAGGCGGGGCTCAGCACGGCTCCCAGGTCCAGGCACAGCGCCAGAAAGATGCACACCAGCCCCACCAGCTTCAGCGGGGTCAGCACCGAGACGCGCCCCTCCTCCATGCCGCTGCCGGCCGAAGCCATGGGGCCCAGGGGAGACGAGGAGGAGGACGCGCTGCCGCCGGCCCCGAGGGGAACAGGAGCGAGAGCCCAGCTCCGCGCAGAAGGGGCGGGCGGAGGGAGAAGCGGCGAGACCAGCGCTGTCTAACGGCAGCGAGAGGCGTTCGCAGGCGGCGGCAGCGCCGCTCCCTCCCGCCCTCCTCCGCCGCGCTCCCGCCCTGGTGTATCAGGTGCAGCAGCTCCCCCGGCCCTCCGGNCCGGGGCCGACTTTGGGGAACTTTCCGCGGCCGCAGGCGGCGCCCGGAGCCGCTCTCATCGCCTCGCACCGATTCCCGGTGCCCCCGAGCGGCCTCCCCGGCCCGGCTGGGGGCCTCGGCCGCGCCGGGAGTGGGAGAGGCACCGGCTCTGCCCCGGCGGACCCGCGGTGGTGCCGCAGCCCCGCGGGCGTGGCCGGGCAGTGATGGGGGTCCCGGGCCGGCACCCCCGGCCCCGCCGCCGCATCGGTACGGCGAGGAACCGGGCGAAAGGAAAGGGCGCCTCGGGTGCAGGATTAGCGGTGCCTGACCTTAATTCTTCTTCTGGAGTGACCTTTAAATCACAAGTTGTTAGTGGAGGGTTTAAAAAAATAATTCAGCGTTTCATTATTCGTGTGTGGACTTACCTGCGAATCCCTCTTCCCTCTCCCGTCAGCGGCGTTGCTGATCCCAAATTAAATCTTTGGGGAAGGATAAGTACTTTGCCCGGTTTCCATTTGGTCTCTGTTTATTTTGCTTAATTAGCACCTAGGTGCTGAGAATGTCAAGGGCAAATGTTTAGGTTAGTTATTAAACAAGGTACTAGTATAATTCACTGTCTGAAGCAGCTCTTCCTCAAGATACAAACACACACAGGCACGAAGGTGGAGTGTAATGTCCATAAAGGATTATTAAAAAAAGGAGAGCAGGAAGATTCAACCTGCAGATTTAAAGCAAATGCTGCTTACTTACATTTGAGGGAGAACTATAAAGTGGGAAGAGAAACATTAAGCCAGGAAAGCCATCATCTAGTGAAGAAACAGGGAAAATCTTGTCCATAACTGCTAAGTATTATATTCCTATTAATAGTATTTAGGGATTTTTTTACCTTCTAACTATAGAAATGTTCACATTAACTTCAAAAAGTGCAGGATTAAACCCTAGTGGTTTGCACAACTTCCTTCCAAGTTTCATTTCATTCTGTTCACAGTTTAAGGCTGAAACAGAAAGAAAAAATATTATTTACATGACAAACTTTGCGGAGCACAAACAGCTTTGCTCTTACAGCTGCTCGTAGGAGTCAGCATATGAGGTCTAGTCCTGGTTTCCCAGTGGTGTTATGTTAGGAAACACTTACAGCATATTGCAACAGTTTCTCCTTTTCTTTTTAGATATCTCCTCTGCTAGAAGCATAACCACCAAAGCTCAGTACCCCGATACCACAGTAGGTGTATCACAGTGCGTATAAAGACTGATGTTAGCAGAAGTTGGGTGTATTTCTAAAGGGCTCCTGCCCATAGTGTCTGTGAATTCAACTACTGCCAGTCTGTCACTAACCCTGAATAAGAAATGCATTTCTTTGACAAGTTACTGCTAGAACTTGGAAAGAAATTAGAAATTTGGGGTAGGAGTTTTGCAGAGTTTGTTGTTTTTGGGTTTTTTAACAATGTCTGGTGTCACTTCTGTACGTATGTACCGTAGACACTTATATGTTAACCAATCTGTTTGAGTCATGTTTCTATTGCCTCCCAAACATAAAGTGTTAAGCATTGAAAGAAGGCAGCAAAAATAATTTAAAAAAATGAGAAAGGATTTAAACAGTAATTGATAAAGAACGTAGATCTGCCAAGCTAAAGACTTCAACACCACGTGAAGTGCAGAATCATGGTTCTGATCTAGTATTTCATATAAAAGGGAGAGAAAAAGTAAACAGTTTGCTATAATATGTGAAAACTTGTGATATTATATACAGAGATAACACTGTCACCTATAGTTAATGTTGCCAGTACTTTCTGGCAGCAAAAACTCAGTTTTTACTTTATTAAACCTTTGCTATTTGTGCTGGAGTTGCCTCTACAAGATACCTGCCTCAGGCTGATTTTTTGTTTAAAAGTTACTCTAAAGTTCAGTCATATGTAGTCTGAAAAACAGGCATTTTCACGATTTACAAAAAACATATCCCAAAAACTTCATTATTTTTCTCAATGAGAAGCAAAAGATTGACATACAGCCTCCCCCAAAACCA
Organism: Falcunculus frontatus; assembly: GCA_013398115.1. NCBI lineage: Eukaryota > Metazoa > Chordata > Aves > Passeriformes > Falcunculus > Falcunculus frontatus. The sequence goes on along the minus strand of VZRV01005299.1, from coordinate 925,493 downwards.
AACCCAAACACAACCTGCACACCCCAGTACAGTGGGCTGTGCACGAGAGAGATGCTGTTGTATCTTAGTCTCCAAAGAATTCATCTGTGGTGAGTGTGCTGCATCCATTTACAGCTCCTCTGTCCGAATGAACAAGGTATCAGCAAGTGGATGCTTGGGTATGCTCCAGCCTCCACCTTCTGGCCACCCACTGTTCCCAATGTACCTGGGAGAGCTTGCTGGAGCCCATTCTGGGGGTGAAAAGGAACAGGGTTAGCCCACCTCAAAGATATTCTGCTTATAGAGCTTATAAAAACAGCCCACATGGTGGGACCACTTGTTCTAAGGCACCATCCAACACTGGGGGTTCAAGGGTTAGGAAAGCCTGGGCTTCACAAAGGGCAAGGAGGGCTGGAAAGGAGGCAGAGGCAGTGTAAATGGACTGGCAAGATTAAGTGATTAGAGGCAAAATGGGAAAAGACAGCAAGAAAGCCAAAGTAGCAGAGTTCATATAAAAGGGAGAGTAAAAGTAAACAGTTTGCTATAATATGTGAAAACAGAGTTCATAAAGTAAAAAGCACCATTGCCTCAGAAATTTGTCTTTGACTTAAGTATTGTGACTGTCTCTTTTGCTATGGTGAATGGATATGAAATCAATGGCAAAAGTCTGCCCTGCTTCCCTGGGTGGTCAGTCCAGAGAAGGAACAGCCACTGAAACTATTAGTTCAAGTGATAAGGATCTCCTCTGTGTCCCCAGGAAGACCTGACCTTTGCTGATGACATACGTTGTGGTTCAGTGCAATTTCACACAATGTGCCTTTCATCTGTACAAATGAGTAATTTTTTTTGAAATGTCGAAATGACTTACCTGGTTTCATGTTTGGAGCTCAAACTGGGAAATGAAATCACCTACAAGGATGTTTCTAACACGTAAGATATTAAAAGCTTGTTGAATATTTCCAAATACCAGGTGCAAAGTGCTGCTCACTCTTACCATCAGTGAGCAGTTCCAATGAATCTCGGTAAGTCTGTACATGAAATCTCTCTTAGGAAACAGGAAAAAATACACCACCTCTAAATCTAACAGAGATGGCCATTACTGTTTATAAGAAGCCATATGCTAAAGTCACAAAGACCATAAAAGTATTTGAAAAGAATTAATACCATTGTATTCAATAAAAAGCCAGTATATAAAAAAAAAACCAAATCAAAGTCAGAGATAAAATGCAGTGAATAAATAGTAAAGATTCTAAGACCTACTATCTGCCTGCTTCATTTCCTTGGAGAGGCAGGGATCCTTGGGAAACACAGCTCATGCTCATGTATTAATTAGTATGCCACCATTTACATTAGTCAGAGCACATGTAGAAACAGCTGAATTAAATCCGTCTAAATCTTGTCATTTCCACACTTCTAAGTGCCACACTTTGGAACGATATCTTTTGAAGTAAAATACATTATTCTGCATATAACTTAAAATAGAACAACTCTAGTTTAAAGTATTTCCAACGAGTACTATTTTTCCAAGGTACATAAAGGTGTTATAAAAGTGAACTACTACTACCACTATTGTACTAGTTCATGTGTCTGGCACCATCATTTTTGTGTCTTCAGGTCAGGAAACAGTAAGATCTTCTTGAGCCTTTACTTCTCCAGGCTCAACAATCCCACCTCTCTCAGCTTCTCTCATATAGAGTGCTCCGGCCATCCTCATTGCTGTCTGCAGGTCTCACTCAGCATGTCTGTACCTTTCCTGCACTGGAGAGCCAAAATTCTGGACAGAGAACTCTAGCAACTTTCTCACAAATCCTGAATAGAAGTGGTGGATCACTCTCCTGGACCTGCTGGTTGCATTTTTGCCAAGGCAACCCAAGATGCTGTTGCTATTCTTCGCTGCAAGGGCACATTGCTGGTGCTTGCTCACCTCGTTGCCCAGCTTCATCACCAGGTCGTTTTTGTTCAGAGCTGCTTCCCAGCTGTTCATACCCCAGCCTGTACTGGTGTGTGGGATAACCCTCTCCAAGGTGCAAGGTTTGCAGTTGCATCCTTGACCTTTGTGAGGTTCCTGCCAGACCATTACAGCGGCCTGAGCAGCTGCTTCAGAATCCCAGTCCTGCCCTCCAGTGCAGTGGCTGCTCCCCCTCTGTTTCAGTGTCCCCTGCAAATTTGTGGAGAGTTGCTCTTCATGCTGTCCTAAGTCACAGCTGCAACAGCCATATACCTTGCTGATGGTCCTTCCAAGTCCAAGAGCTGAAGGAATTGGCCTGAATAAGATGGGCACTGCATAAGGAAAAGTGAGGCAAACAAGCCTTTCCCCCCTTCAGTCACGAACAAGACTTGCAGGAGAGCAGTAGCAAGCAGTCAAAGTCCAGTCCCCCAGTCCATAGCTGCCTCTATTATCAACTTTTTGCAAACTCAGTAGGAAAAGCTGTGTGGCAGAGGTCCCCTGAGAAGGTTCCAGCCTTGCAACCTTTAAACAAGTACCCAAGCAAGCAAGATGGTGGTTTCTGTGGGACTTCTATTCCGCATACCATCTTATCACCAGGCCCTGTGATAACATCAGGAGTACTGAGGCAGCACTTCAGTTATTTTTCTCTGAAGTGGGGTAGGGTCTGAATTATGTATGGGCTGAGGTCACTGCTGCTAACATGCTTGGTTTTAAATTAGACTTTAAAGCCAAATAGCACCCAAACTGGGAAGTACAGCACCACCTAAGAGCTGCTGCATTTCTCTCATCCACGGTGAACCTGTCACTACGCGGCAGAAGAAAACCTTGGGTGGTTTAGTACTGGCTGTGACACAAAGTGCACAATCACTATGAAAAAAATGAGGCAGATACTGAAAAAGCATGTGAAAAGTTTATCTTAGCAGGAATGGAAAATAGTGTTATGTCCATACAAGAAAACAAATATGTTTTGAAAACTGTGATGAAACTGAATATGACATATCAAAGAAAATAAAAAAGGTGAGTAGAAACTACTCTTTGCACCAGGTGGTAAACTCCTACCTAGGGGAGATATATAGTTAAGCTAGTGACAAACAGAAAATTCAATGTGACTGATTCATCCAAAACTAAGAAGAGGAGCATCGTGGCTACAAATTTTAATATCCTTTTCGTTTATTTTCTTTTTTTTTTTTTTCTGCAGAGGCTGGGATTGTAGAAGCATTATCTCCTGATATATCATCACCTCATATGGCCAAATGAGCTACTGTGCAACCTCCCAGACATCATATCTGAGAAAGTATATTTGTTCTGCTTGTTGATGCCTGTTGGAATTTCTTTCACAATGTTTTGAATCTTTTCCCAAATCGTTGTCATTTGTACATCTGACTGAGTGCATTTCCTCACTCATATATTTTAACACTTTTCATATGCCCTCGAGCATCAACATGAATGAAATGTATTTTTCATTGGCTGAATTGATGTTGCTGTTTTTTCATTGCATTTGTAATGTGACATTCGTTTTTGTTTTGTTTTTCGTTTTTTTTTTCCTAGTACTCCACTTGAAATGACAAAGTATTTAAAGAGAGCAAGCTGGTTCATTTTATTCTGCTATGTTAAGAGAATGCTTCTATAACTTCAATGCTAGAGCTAATCTAATTAAAATTAATGAAAAAACTCAGCATTTGAAAAAAGGGATATCTGGGAATTCATGAAACACAGAAAGAAGTCAGGATTTGCACTATTGTTGTGCTCTTTGATTACTTTGGGTAACATGAAGGTCACCTAGAAAACCATTTTCCCCCCAGCATCCATCCTGTGGTTTTAGCTCTCCTGCTCATGGGAAGGACAGCCAAGCCTGGAAGTTTTGCTGCTATTCCAGGTGTTACCCATCCCACATCTGTGCTCCCTCAGGCTTTTACCTTCCTGTGGTCCATTTGGCATTTGACAAAGGCACCAGATCTGTCCTCCAGCAGCAGTCCTGCAGTTCTGTCTCCCTGAACTCCAGCCCCTTTGTCCCCTTGCATTTCCTCTCTTTCTCTATTGCCCTTGGTAGAAATGCAGATGAGGAAGGGGAAGGCTGATTGTTGAGGACAATCCTATTACTAGTCTAGCAAGGCTACTGTATTATTATAAAATGTCAGAATTGCAGTCATAGTCTTTGTGCTGCTTTTCAAGCAAATTGTTCAGATCTTTCTCCTAAATGAGGGAAAGGACAGTCATCTGGCTGGGGTTTTTGTAAACCCTGTCTGGCATTTTTTTGGATACCCTGAGAATCTATAACAAGTATTTTACACCCGTTTCTTGTAATCTCCTCTTCTGTCAGACTAACTTCATGCATGTTTAACATTTAAGAAAAAGAAAATTGAGACCTAGCAGTTCCCTTTCCTCCTGCTCCCTCCTCCACACTGTACACTCACCACTTGTTTTTAGCCAAGAAGTGGTGCTTCACAGCTCCAGTTGCTTTGTTGCTCATATTAAGACTGCCAGTAAAAGTTTCATTTGGCTTCTGTCAGTCATACAAGAAGTAATGAAAATAAAAGTGAAGGGAAGATTGCAATCAGAAACACAGCCAAGAAAGGTTTGCACTGAGAAGTCTCAAAAACTTCGTTTCTTAACCATATCAAATGCAAAGCAAATAAGGTGATTATATTTTAGAAGATTGAGAAAATGATGGATATTTATTTGGACTCTTCTCTAGATCTATTTTTAAGTGTTTTATTCACCAAAATGCTTTGTTTTCATAAGGAAAAAAATACACATAAACAAAAGATTCAGAATGAAACCAGAAAAATTATTTTGACTCAAAAAATCAGTTTTAGACAAAGAAAATAAATTAAAACTCTCTTGTGGAAGGTGACTTATATTTTCCTTTAACATGTGCTTCTCTCCACTAGCTGGCCAGGTAAATTGCTCAATCCCCTAGTCCACTTAATCTGGGCAGTGAAATTCCACTCTTTAAACCACTGAAAAAACAGTGACTCATTTTTCCTAAGTCTATTTACCACAGTCCTGTGTTTCTTCCTTCACTGGATGTCTCCACATTAAGAAATATGGAGAATGAAAGAGGCTGTCGTGATCTATTGAGAGATATCAAGGCACCTTTGATGTTTTCAGGATCCTTGTTCACTTGAAGTAAAACATTAGTTATGAAATGATAGACCGAAGAGCTGGTGAAGAATGTGAAATTAGTAGAAACAATGGTACAATACATCTTACAAAAATTAAATTTGTCATTCAAAAGACAAAAATAGCTCATTCTGATGTCCAGTGTATTAAATCTACCTTCACTGGAGCACAAAGCATGTACCAGTCAATTACTGATCAAGGGAAAAGCCATATGTCAAACACAGTATATGATAGATTGAAGAAAAATCACTTTGACTAGCATGAAAATTAAACCCAGCCCCAGATTCTTTGCGTACCCCAATCTCTTACTGAGTTGAGTAGATGAATACATTAGGAATGCAAACTAGTTTAGAACAAGCACTGGTAATAAATAACCCAAGCCCTTTTGCATTATCATTTCATTCCCCTTTCTCCCCTTTCATCCCTTCACAGGGGGAAATATTTGTGTTTTGGTTTTGCTTTTTATAAATCAATAAATTTAAAAAGTCAACTTCCTGTTCAGTTTCGGGAGTGCGTGGTTGCATCAAGGTTTTCCCTCTTCATTTATCACTTACAGAAGCATTATATAATCCCCACAGCTCTCTGTCCTTATGGGACCACAGTGGGATGGCAGCCAGCTGCTGGCAGCAGCGTCGCTGGTGTTGCCCTGCTGCTGGAGCCCTGGCTGTAAGCAGGGCCTGAACAGGCACACACAGAACAGATGACTGTGGCATGCTGCTCATTTGGAGATGAACCATTATAGACCTTTCACACTGTTCATCCCCGCGTCTCCAAAATGTGGGCTGGAAATTGCCTCTCTGTTTTGAGTGGGATTCATCTGTCTGAAGAGCCCCATTGGTGCGAGGGATGAAGGGACTGATTCACAAATGGATGCAGCCTGAATGTACAAGGAGCCTTAGGGAGCCAGGGAGCCAAGTGCTGAGGGCTTGCCTCTGCTTGAAGACAGCTGCAGGTTGGCAGTGCAGGTCTGGGGGATGAGAGGAAAACATTCCATGGCCCTGTTACGTCGCATGTCTAGCTCTCTAAAAATGACATTTGGGATTTAAAAACCAACTAGAAACAGTGACACTATACTGAAAGCAAAGTGATTCCCACCACTGTGAAACAAGGGTGTGAGATGGGAGTTAGTTGGAAGAGTTGGATCTTCTTTTCAGCCTATATCACACCTATCCCACTATCCTGCCTCCCCACTGAAATAGCGTGCCTGGCAGGGAATTCTCTGTGGGAATGCCAATGATTTTACATCTTTGTTGGGTCACCCTCTCATCTATAGCAATTCATTTTGCTTTGGTAGAGAAGAAAATACTGTCTAGCCTCTTTCTGTGCTTTATAGCACCAATTCCCACTCTGTAAGGAGTATTCACATACTTTAGGTTAGACATGTCTTCAGTGCCCCAGCAGACGGAGGCAGATGTTTCCCTCCTTGTGCTCCATCTGCCAGAGAACAGGGCTGGAACCAGTCTCACAGGCTGCCAGAAGAAAGCTAGCAGAGAGCAGAAACTTCTAAATGCTGCAGATTTTGGCCTGACTATTACCAAAGAAAACAGAAATTAATTTCAAAGTATTTTCCCATAAATCTCCATTCCTTGCTATTTTAAGTGAGCTACGCTGTTTTGTTGTGTATGACCACACAAGGCTTTAAATTTATGGGGTTGTTTTTTTTGGTTTTTTAATAAGTTCCAGATTTATGGAAATTGTGTGACGTCCTTGAAGGCTGGGATCAGATCCAAACTGTCTGTGTCATAATTATTTTCAAAACTTGCTGAATTTTGTGTCAACTTTAACTCAATGCCAATATTTCTGTTTCACACAAAAGCATCAGATGGTGCTATGTATGAACAAGTGCATGTGGACATGATAAACTAGCACCTCCATAATGACTTGGAGTGACTCCATGTCCCTGGCTTCAAAACTATGCAAATTTGGGTTTGTCATAGTGAATTTTTCTCTTCTTCCCACTCCAAGAAAGAAGCAAGAAGAATGTGAATTTCAAAATGTAGTAGCAAAATGTGTTGGTTTTTACAAATTGACTACTTAATTAAAATGGATGAATCCTATGGCAAGAAAAATACTTCCCACTGTGGGGAGGACGCAAAGGACTGCTATGAGAATTAGAAGCAGCCATGCAATTTGGAGACAATAATTTCTGTCCAATATTCAAGAGTCTTCCTATCTCACATCCCTTTGAAATGATGACTCTGGCTTTAACTCTATGCATTGGTTTATTTTTTGTACTAATGACCCGTATGGATCTGTTCTTGCTTTTGGTAGCTGTTATATTTGCATTTGGGAACTTTAAAAAACAACCTAATGTGTAGCAGGAGTTTAATAAGGTTTTATGAAAGCTCCTGGATCAGGCTGACCTTTCCTACTCAGGTGTCTGGGAACTCTGCCTTTTTCCATGCTTCAGAACTATGTGTTTTTCCTTCGGAAAAAGACTACAGAGAAATTAAAAGAAAATACACCAGCCTTCCAAATCCCTTTGCACTGCTAGCTATGAGGAAAGCTGATGAAATGTTGGGGAGGTAATAGCAAGAAATGCAATGAAAAGTTAAAAAGGCTGGAGTGGAAGCTGAAGATGGGTGGAGACTAAATGTCAAGGATACTGGGCAGGAATTGTAAAAATAAAATAAAAATAGAGCACCAGAAATACCTTCAAAATGATGAAAAGAATTATTATGTTCAAGGAGGTATTCAGACTGTGCAAGAAGTGGCAGCAAGGTTGAAGTGCTAACATGAAACTGCGGAAATGTCACTGCAATACAATGGGGTTTGTAATCCCTATCACAATGGTAAGAGTAGTCAGTTGTGGAAACTCAGATACACACAGGTATTACTGAATTCAAAAGTTTGGACACTTGATAAGTCTGTATGCTCTCAGTCACTGACATGGAAAATACGGATTACTCATAAAGGTGCAAAAATTAGTGTTAATTTAATAGGCATATCATATTAAAACTGTAATGTTCAAAGGAGAATGGAATGAGCAAAAAAACTGCCATGGATTTTTTTTTTTTTTTTAATGCAGTTCACAGTGAGATCAAACTGTGAGTATAGGGCTCTAAGAAGAATATGGGCTAGGATAGATAATAGGTGAAAGGCATCCTAAGTTGTCATAGTCTAATACTAGTGAAAGCCGTAATTCAATTGAACGTATAAAATAAACCAAAACAACATAAAAATGGAGCACTGGATTGTATATGTGAGCATCAGAGGAGATACCACATCTGATAACACCAAGGCTGTAAATATGAGGATGACAAAACTGAGAGAAGCAATGGGACTAAGCTCATAGCATGGCAATGAAAAGCCATAAAGTGGGAGGGCAAAGAATATTTATGGGAGGAAAGACATTCAAAACTGCAAAAGATATGGGAAGACACCAGCCTACATCTTAAATAATAGATATGTCGTGCAAAAGAGGCAGAATGAAGGAGATGAAATATCATGCAATAATGCATCCAGGTCACCTCAAAACCCACTGAACATTTGTGAATTAAATAGTGTTACTGGGGGATTGTTCTGTATTTCTTGATGTGGTATCAGGAATAAAGAAGAATGACAAAATTGAATCTGCATTTAGGTAAAGGTGATTAAATTTGATTTAAAATATAAAACTGCAATTTGAACAGCTGTTAACCACTATCAAAAATACCAGCACACAAGGAAGAAAGTATGTAAAACCCCAGTGTGACTATTCGCTAGCCCATTAACACATTAATTTTTTTGTCAAGCTTTCAGAATAGTAGGCAATGTGGAATTGTCTATAAGACTATCAGCCATATAAATTCTTTACATATCCCCTGAAGAATCTACAAGACAGTATAAAGCAAAATACCCAAGTGATATATGTGCAAATCTTTCAAGGTTTTGAAAGAAGTGAAAAAAGAAAGGTGATGCTATCACCACTGTAGTTACTTTAAGCTTCCTTGACTTCTATAATAAAGGTGCTTAGAAAAGCATTTTAGTACTAAGAAATAAAATACCCTTTAAGATATTTTATTAAAGATTGGAAATTATTTTATTCCATTTGCATAACTGAGGAATTAAAGGAAAAGGTAAAAAATGTTTGTAGAATTAAAATGAAATTATGAAATTAAAGGGTCTTCAAGTCATTGGAAGATAATTTAGGATTGATAGGCATTGATAAAGTGAGGGACAGGAAGGAAACTTTTACAAAAATAGGAAGTTTCTTTCTCAGAGGAATAAGAGGTACAGACTATTTCCAGTAACTTCTTATCTTACGAGAATGAGGCCAAGAAATAAGGACTAACCTCTTACCAGAAGACTCATCTCTCAGTTTGAAGCAGCCAAAGAAGACAAAAAAGGAGCAGAACAAAAGGAAGAGAGGACATTACTATTAGTTGCATATGCCAAATTTCTGGAAGGCACAGTTAGGCTCCCTTTCTATATGCTGAAGAGATCGATGTAATGAATTTCCTTTCAGAGGGACCATGAAGTCTAAATGAAATTTTTAGCCATCCTGTATCTCTAGGTCATAAAGCTTCCGACAATAGCCATCTAGAAGATGATGAATTGATAGATTCCAAAATATTGTAATTGAAATTATATACATCCTATACATCCAGAGAGGAGAATAATGTACCAGGAGCTTTTAATTAGAATTGGTTTTATTGTATTAACAACTTGTTTAAAGAACTATGAGTTCTTATATTTCATAAAATGAGACCTCTATATTATCCATATTCTACTATATTTAGGAGGGATAATACAGGGACAAAAACTAATGCTAATTTGTTAGTCCACAATCTTTTCACAGCAGATAATGATGCACCTTTCCTAAGAGCTGAATGTTGACTCTGCTCTGAAAAAAGACTTGCAAAAACCCTCAGTAAATAAGTATTTCTTCTATTGACTCTATGCTGTAAGAAGCTTGTGTTTGTTATTTACTGCTACCTGCATACTGAATAATTACACTCAATAAATTCCTTCCTGCTATGGCTTTCTCCGATGGTTGGATAAGATTAGTCACAGCAGAAGGTACCTTCATCCTTTTAAAAAGGCAATCTACTTTTTTCCAGAAACACAGGCATCCATTTAGATGAAGGAACTGCCTTATAATGTATTTTAAATTACAGCGGTTTTTTAAATCACCTTTTCACATACTTATTGTTGTGGAAAACAGTGTAAATAAATGGAAAATTTCATGGTTTTACTTTACTCTTTAACATATAGATGCACATGCGTATAAAATACAACATATATGTAATATGCTTATAAACTGTCTATAAATACATATGTATACCACACATTTTCAGTGGAGGAAGAAAAGAGTCAGAAATTCATGTTCTTCTGTCTTGGTTAAAGCCCCAGATGTATGCCTAATGTAGAAATAATAATATGAATACCATTGATGCCCATTATTCCTTTCAATTTACTTCATTGTGGTTCAGAATCAAACATTTAATTTAAACACCAATAAAAATGAATGTCTGCACTTCAGCAGGGAGGTTCTTATGGAGCAACATGTACCCAGCAGCAAGACCTGCTAAAGGCTCCTGTTTAACTATGTGCAACTTTTTGGTAATTGCATTCACAGTCAATGAGATCTAGCATAATTCTATTAACCTTGATAGACTTTAAGATAAACAAATCAAATATATGGGCCTGTATATAAATGGCAGAAATTTTCACAATTGACTATTAATTTTGTAGCTTTCTCCATTTTTACAGAGCTCCTAAAACAAGATCAGATGCTTTAGGCACTCCAAAAAAGCTCACTTGCAGTGATTTTCTTGCAAGAAATTAGATTATTGTTGAGTAACTACTACCCCTGTGCATTTTAAAGGTGTGGGATGGAAAGCACATCCCATGGGACAAAGTGAGAGGAACTTCAGTCCCTTAAATGAATCATTATTAGTCTATTTTCTTGTGACCACCTTGGTACTCTAGTCCCACTCAGATAAGTTTAGCCACAGGAAGTACAACTATTAGCAGGGATCCTGGTATTGTCATCTTCTATCAGACTTTGTCTGTCAGCCAAAGTTCTTTTATAATAGTTGAAATAATAATTTTAGACCTGAACATTGTGCATAGATTGCTATCAAATGGTAACAATGAAGAAATAGATTGGAGTGCTTAGCTATGATACTTGGCGTGGCAAAAATGAATCATCATTTCTGTTAAGTATCACTCTCTAAAACAGTTTTGTCTCTCAGATCTGAGTCCTTTCTAAGGGTTTTTCCCCATGCTAGAATTCAGAATACCAGAGATATAACAAAAAGTACTTTGATCACAGGTAAAGACAGTCACAACAATGGCACATCATGACTTTTTTTTTTTTAATGGCAGTAATTTTGTGCGGGTAAGAGAGTACGCATATATTTTTAGGTACTGTTGGTAGTTATACATATTACCAATGGTAGGCTCATTCATGCATCTCTTTTCAAGGTTTTTAATATTCTAAATCTTCTTGCAGCTTCACACATCTTCTAGTTAATTAAAAACAACCACTTAGCAGAGGCTTGGAATATCTGTGGGTATCTCGCTTAAAAAACATTTGATTGAGTGTCAGATATTGATACAGTTTATGAGGCTTAAGAATATTATTTATTTAAATGCTTTCTTGTAGATATGTACAATCAGACTCATCATGATTAGGGGTCTAAGTCTGCTAATTTTAATGACAAAACCACAATTAAAATCACTGGAAAGAATACCAAGTCCTGGTGGCTTTACTACAGCTTATGTATACACACAGAGAAATTGCTTCATCCATCACTGATGCTCAACTGTCACTGTCTGTCTAGAGCTGGCATCATCACCAGTAAAATAGGGTTTTATTATTTGTCTTTAAGAACAATCCCCAGACTTCTGGCTGGATTAGTGGTAGCTGTATTATTTCCAGTGTTATAATGTCTTTAAGAGTACATCTTCCAATTTGAGATATGATACTTTCTCTCAAAAAAAAACCCCAAAAACCCAAACAAAACCGAAAACAAACTAAAATAAAATTAATCTCTTCTGGAAAAGAATGTGGTTTTTTTCACGGTATAAAAATAAATACAAACAAAGTAACCATGTCTGATTATGTGAATACTAACACTGGCAGACAAGTGCTCTATTTAGTTCCCTGTAGAATGAGGATAAAAAGAATTTGCTCTGAGCATCGTCTACGTGTTGAGATTCTCCCTAAAACATGCAAGACACAATTCTCCACTATCCCTCTGGGCAGCTTTAAAATTATGGGTTAGGTTTGTGTTGAAGAGAAAGAATCAAACTGGCCCAAAAATACTGCTGGGTGAGGGCACCCCCAGCCAGCCATGCAGGCAGGAGGAGATGCAGATGCTGGATATGGAGCTGGTGGCTGTGGCTGCAGCCCCTGGTGAGGCTCAGGGTGTCACATGTATGAAGGAAGCAGAAATCCATTTTTCACTTGCTGGTGACAGCTTTTTGTTGGAGGGGTAGAGCATTTTGCAAGAGCAGGAATACCACAGCACATCTCCTCAGAGAGGTGCCCCTCACAAGCAAGCCCCAGCCCAGGGCTCTCAGGCAAACACCCCCAGCTCTGGGAAGGTGGCTCCCGGGGGAGCATCCAGCAGCCCATGGGTTGCAGGATTGAGCTCCTCACAGCAGCAGGCAGGGCTTGCACTTCTTGGAAAGGAAGATCTGTTTTAAAAATCCAGCTGTGACCAAAACAAAAGAGCTGTTTCTCTGTAATCACTACTCTGTTGTCCCAATTCTCATGTTGCAACTTTTACTGTGTGCTTTTTTCTTTTTTTCTTTTTTTTCTTTTTTTTAATTCAAGCCTTGCTGTGTAATAATTATCCCTCATCTGAAAATTAGAAACAAGCTTCTTAAGCTCTCAACCTCAGGTCCACAGGCTTACATATTATCACTAACTGTTCTGACATCCATTTCAAATGTTTCTTTCTTTTCTTTTTAACTTTTTTTCTTTGAAACTAAAGGAGACACTCTTAACTTAATTTTCTCCTCCACTAAATGAAGAGTAATACATGTAAGATTAACGGCCTGTTAGGCCAGGCAGAGCAGCCAACATTCCCATGACTTTGGACACCAGATGGTCTCCAGGAAAATGTTGTGACTTATAGGCACATTTTAGTCTCAGCTATAGTGAGTTTAGAGAAAATAGTGTGATATAAACCTGGGACTTAAAAGGAGAGCTGAGCAGAGTATAAACAACCACGCTGGCATTTGACATCAGGCAATGCTCCTAATCACTCACTGAGATGGGAATTTGTAGTATTCTACAGCAGAAAACCTTCATTTCCTGCCTATCATTTGAAAGGTTTCCTGCAAGCGTTGCATCACAATGAAAACCAGTCACAAAAGACACTTATTATTTCCTGATTTGATATCGTCTTTAATTTGCGACTTACAACATGCATTTCAAAGACAGCTTAGGACTTGAATTAGAGGCTGGTCATGCATTTTCTAATTCCTGCTTTGTTAATTGTAGTAGTTACAGAGAGAATTGAAATGAATTTGAGGACTTGTCACAGGATTTTGTGCTAATAAATCTAATTTAGTAGTATGTTCTTCAATGCAAATACATAACTGAGATTTCCAATATTGGGTCTGCCAGAGTATTTTGAAAGTACCCACTCAGATTTAACAAAAACTACATGTATCCCTCACTTCTGCAGAAATTGCATTATTTATAAAAGGTTGGGTTTGATTCCTGTGTCTAATATTTTCATTTTGACTACCTGGAAGATCTTTTTTTACAGCAAATACCTATCCTTTTTTAATAGTTTTTTTTTTAATCTCAATTAAATCTCAGCCATGGCAAAAGGTGATGATCATATATTATGGAGCTGAAGCACTAAGCTGGCATTACTTAATTGTCTTTGAAGCTATTTACCAGTTGCTTACATCTGCAGATGTAAGGAAAGCTAAAGGAATAACTGCTTGCTTTCTTTTTAGAAATCAAATCAGAATTAATAGTTTAAAAATAAAAGGTCAGAATTAGATAAAAGGAAACATTTCTTAGCAGACAAGCAATTAGATAATGGAAAAATGCTTTCTACTGATGGACCTGAGTCACTTTCACTAATGGTGTTCAAAAATAAGTTAGGTACATTTCTTGTTGGCTTACTGTACAGGAACCTCATGCTCCACACAGGAGGTTGTTCCGCATGATCTGAGAGTTCTTCCCCAGCTCAATAATCAAAGCTTTTGCAAGGAGCCGGAATCATTACAGATCAGTGAGTTTTCTTCATTTTTGTTCAACTGGAATATAGTGATTTGCCACAAATACTACTTGAAATAATCTCAGCATTTCTCATTTGGCTAATTAAAAACTTTCGCAATCCTTCTATATGAATTCAGTGCTTTCAGCTAAATTCCTGACATAAATTGAGAGGTTGTAACCTGTGGTATGTGTATAGTACTAGTGGTACAGAGCTGATTAGCTGATTCAGAAATGGAATAAGGCCTAACCTGAAAACCCTCACCTTGCTGCATGCTGCCTGCTACCATCACTACTTCTAATGGTGGGAGTTTGCAAAAGAAAATAATCTGCAAAGAGGTTACTGTTGGAAATTAATATGCTAGTGTGCAGGTTTTGGCTGGGGTAGAGTGAATTTTTTTCCCAGTGGCTGGTATGGGGCAGTGTTTTGGATTTGTGCTGAACACAGTGATGATAGTATAGAGATATTTTTGTTATTGCTGAGCAGGGCTTACACAGAGCCAAGGCCTTTGTGGCTTTTCACTGTCACACCGGTGAGGAATTTGGAGGTGAATCGGAATTTGGGGGGAGTCCCTGCTAGGACAGGTGACCCCAACTGATCAAAGGGATATTCCATGTGACATCACGATCAGTATAAGAGGTGGGACCTGGTCTGCATTCAGAAAGGGGGGGTCTGGCATTGGTCAGCGAGTGGTGAGCAATTGTATTGTGCACCACTTATTTTTCCCTTTTTATTATCATTATTATTATTTACCACTACGACTGTATTTTACTTTGTTTCTGATTATTAAACAGTCCTTATTTCAAGGTAAAAGTTTTACTTTGATTCTCCTCCCCATTCCAGTAGGCTCAGGAGAAGAGATAGTTGTTGAGTGTAGCTTAGTTTCCAGCAGAGCTTAGACCATGACAGCTAACAATTTCTGTTACTGACATCTCCTACATTATCAAAAGTGTTCTATTTCCTAATATCCTGTGCATTTAGAAGTTGAAAAAAATGAAGTATTGGAGACTCAATAAGTTTTCCTATTCTCTTTGTTAACTTGTGTTCTACAGTAGTAACTTAAAGCCTGTCTGTCAGAAAGAGTGATGGAATTACACAGAATAATAACATTTCCTTGTGATAATTCTGTCACTGGGGTTTTTTTGTGTTACAGTAATACAACAGAGTTACATTTCTAAAATCTTACATATCTGCTTTTCTTTCCTCAAGCTTTTGTATCTATAATTTTACAGCCAGGTGCCATACTTAGAAAAATGAATTGTGTGTACTAGCCTGGTTACTTATTCTTTTTCGGTACTTGGTAAGCAAGAGTTCAGACTTGGGCTCCTATGTGAACATGCAGTTTTTGTCCTTGGATCAGAGGGAATAATATTACACATTTTCCTCTGGTACTGGGTGTTTATATAAGTCTAGATACATTTGCAAAAAAAAAAAAAAATTCAGAATTTTATAAGATATCAATTACATGATTTTGCATGAAAACATAATTTCCTTGTTTTCATTTGTTGTACATGGTGAGTTGCAACTCCATTAACTCTAACAGTCAATACAACATGAGGACACAGAAAAATAAGAGATATAAACAAAGCTAAGTTTTCACCGAAAACAGGGCTATATTTAGCAACTCAAGGAAAAAACAGCAGCCTTCTTCAGTTTTGATTTTTAAGTGAAAGATTGTCTTCCTGGGTTTATCTACCTTTGATAGGAGAGCAGGATATATAGAGAGATAGATATAGATATTTTAATTTCTGCATAACTATGGACTGGAAGACTTGTCCCATTTGAAAATTGAGAAAGTGCACTGAAGCTTCAAAAAGCTTTCATTTCTGCTTCATAAAAAAATTTTGATCTAAAATCCTGTATCCACTGTTGGAACTGAGTAGCCAGTTCCAACTGAACTGAACAGAAAGTCAAGGCACTGAAAGGAAAGTCGAGACAAAGTGGAAGACTGAATTTACCCAGCAGGAAAATCGGTTCTGGGGAAATCAGGAAATAATTTGATCTCAGGAACCGAAGGAGACTGGGAACCTCATCATGCTGGCTGCCAGCACTGGTGGGAGACGGGGCCCTGCTGCAGCTGCCATGGAACTTGTCCCTCTCTCAAGTCCTACGTGCCCTACACAGGCTTCACATTCAGCCTCTCCTTTCTCAGCACAACCACGGCTCCTTGCTGAGGGAAGACTGCTGCCCCAAGCCATGGTCTGGAAGTAGAAGTCTCTTTCTTTCCTTTTTCTAGATGAGCCCCAGGTTAAAAAGTTCCTCAAGGCACTGAACCCCTGTCTGATAGATATTCTGTGCCTCCTGTGCAGGTACCTGCACTTCACTCACCCTTCTGTTTGCACAGCAGAGGAAACTGCACCAAAACACAAAATCAATGTTGTTCAGTTGCTCATAAAGTGTGGCTTCTTGTTAATGCACATATAACATTTTTATAGGCAGATGTATTATTTACATGGGTCTGAGAGTGAGCTGCATTATTTGATCTATACCATGCACATTGCCTTACAATACCTAGAGTTGCAGACACTTCAGCAGCTCTGCTAAATCTGTACTTGAGCACAGTTGCTTCTGCTTTCTTTCCAACCTGAAGAAGATTTTAGGATAGGAATTACAAATGATTTCTTCAGCTGGAGTAGCAGTTCATCCAAGTCAGCCCTAGAAAACAGACAAACAGTGCAGCCTTTAAAGCTGAAAGCTTAAAACTGAATAGCTCAACAAGTAAACATTCCAAATAAAAAAAAAAACAAACCAAAAAAAACCCACAAGAAACCAAATCATTCTGAACAAAATAGGCTGGTTTTGGCTGACTTTGCATGAAAACTTCATGAAAATAATTCATAATTTGAGTGGAGTGTTATGAAATTGCTATGGCTGGAAGGCCAGGAGCAAGGAGAGGAGCTAATTGTAATGTTGAATTCTATAGCCTGGCCCAAAATGATCAGGAGTGGAGACTGTATTGGATATGCCTTTAAACTGTTGGATAGTGTAGGACCTGAGCATGACATAAATGGCACAGAATAAGGGGTGAAGAACTTTGCTCCAACCCAAAGCAGCACAACACATTTCCTGAGCCAAAATGTATTAAGCTAGCTATGTTTTTAAGGACAAATCAGAATTATTATCTGCTAAGCATATATAAGGATTTTTAAAATTTCTTTTACCCAGATTACCCAGGATGATAAGATCAAACAAAAATATTACAAAAATATTATTCATATACACATGTGGAAGATTAATCTCTGAATCCAAATCTTTAGCTCCATATTTAGAATATAATCAACATTTTCAGATTTTCATCATATGCATATATACAGACACACAGTCATGTGTACACGTGCATACACACATGTAGTACCCATAAATATTTAAGAATTTCTATATTTAGATATGGATTTTTCACATAACAACACTTTGCAAGCCGTGTTTATAGAATTACATCTACAATGTAACCTGCAGCTGGACTGCTAAGCAAGCAGAAGAAACCATTTAATATTTGGTGATGAAAATTGCTTTAGAGTGACTGATTGTGCTAATCAATCTTCGCCAAGTAAATCACCACTAAAAGATAGTCGATAATTATAGGATCTTTCCCTGTAACTGGGTAAGAAGAGGAATAAAAATAAACTCTCACAGGAAAGCTGTCCTCTTCAGTAAACACAGTAGTTTGCTTTGCTTCCAACATGTTGGAAAGAAATTTGGAAAATGTGTCCAAGTTGTCTTAGCTTTCAGAAATATAATTCTTGTGCTGATTGAGCTAAAAGTGGTAGAATTGGCCATTAAAAATAATGTATGCAATGATCCACACAAGACATCTACAAACAGGTTGCAGTCTTACTAATTTCTTCATGATTCACAAAACTTTGACAGCTTTAATAAAAATGAGGCTACTTATGGCATTTTAAAGTTTTAAAGATTTTTTCCTTTCTCCACTGTTCAAAAAATTCTTAGATAAAAGCAGTTGTTGGAGACCAGTTCCAGTAGGAAGAAAATACTTGTTCTAAAATTATTGTGCAGAGTAAGATTAATAAGTATATATAGATAAATCAGTGAGGTGATAAGCTCAGCAAAACAAATTCACAGGCTTCAGCCACAAAAGATGCCCCAAGGAAAAGAGTTAATTGGATTGTCATTAAAAGTACAGGACAACAACAAATTGTAGGAACCTGTACAGACCAGAGCAGGACCTCACGTGGGCAGGACAGAAGCAGCAAGAGTTGCAATGGTCTGAAGGAATTGTGCCTGTGCTCCGTGAATGGTGAGAGTTAGGCACAGCTGTGGGGTCCCCTTACACTTAGAACAGAACAAAAGTCTCTTGGCTCAGGCACCTGGGAATGCCCCACACACCCCCATTCAGGTCCATATCCCAGCACCAGAAGTTCCAGTCTGGTTGATGGCAATGACCATGTCAGGCATGCAAATAGAAGGAAGCTCATATATGGCATATTAATGATCCAGGAGGATGCTGTTTTGGTTGCTCTGCGAACTTCTTGCAGACTTGTAATGCCAACGTAAGGGTAACTTTCAACAACTTCAGCCAGTCAGGGTCAAACTAGCCAAGTCTCTGACCATAATGTGTCAAGGTAGTTGCAATCTTGTGGGAAAAGTTAAGCTAAAGGGCATGTTTCAAAGTACGCAAGAGAGGAAAATGTATTATTTCAGCTGAAATATTTAGTTGATAAATGAACTTCCAGACTAATGATGACATTCAGGGTACACTGCAGGAGTCTCTTTAGAGCAGCTTTCTCACCATCGTTAAGCTAATGGGGGATGGAGAAGAGTAAAAATGCCATGTTTATCCAAAGAAAAACCTGCTAAACTGGGAAGCAGGCTCCCAGTAAGGAACCTATCATGCATGTTTAATTACCCAGAGAGTGCCACAAAAAGTCTAAGAAAAGAAAAAGCTCAGAAAAACCTGCAGGCTGTATTGGCCCAAATTCATGGAAGAATCTCTACCCAATATTGTAACAGGTCTGACTTTATTGCACAGTCATCCATTACAGTGAAGTAGCAAAACTTCCAAAACTTATTTTCTTAAACCAGCTTCAAAGGTTGCTACCACCCATAACATTAAAATGCAGATAACATTTTTTTGGATGAATAGCTCACACTGCACTTTTGTGTCGCTCCATTAGCCCACTTCACTTATCTGTCATTCCTGGAGATGACAGGAAGGTCATATATCTTATTCCCAGCTTCAGAACAAATGCTGCCTTGGCATCTTCAGACATTTCCTGCCTCCCCTTGTAATTTGTAGCTCCTGAATTCCACTGTGAAGATACCACCTTGCTATGTGAGGGGAAATTACAAGTAGTAATGAGAGATGTTTTCCACAGGTGAACCATCTGTGGTGAAAATCTTGAAGAACATGGTCTCCTTCAGCCATTTGAACATTTTGAAGTGTATTGAACATGAAAGGGCTTAGCATGTGTCTGATTCTCTTAGATTAAAGAGGCTTTTTAAATAAGTGGGTGCAAAAATTTGTGCCAGTTTATTTCTAAGAAAACCACTTTATTGCTCTTTCAAGTTTCCATTTGTGAAGGTGAGGAAAATAAAGCACAGTTATTCTTTTATTTTGCTGTACTGGAGTTGAAAGCCTGCACTTTCCATTCAAAAAGTAGCAGAATTTCCCATTTCTGTTCAGCTTGGGATATGAGCAATGATGCACATGTCCCCTTTGTCCTTGTGGAACAAGCCAAGCATCATGTTGAAAAGAAATTACAGTGCTGACGAGGCTTTTTTCCCCCATACTGCCTTTTCAACCGTCATCAGACACAAGATCCTGGTTACTGCTTTTAGATGACAGCACTGACTCTTTCTTGGAGGAACCTGCTCTGCTCTTGAGTTTCCATTGCTGCTCACTGTCCTTTGTCAAAGCTGCTGCTGAAAACTGGGTCTGCAGAAAAGATATTTTGCTAGAAATTTATAGCTAGACTACAGCTCAGATTTCATTTTCTTCAATGGACCCTTTTCTTCCTTCAGCTGGCCCTTGACAGTGCCTCAAAGTCCAAATTTCATCCTTCAAAGCCAAAATGATTTAAATTTTTAAAGATCAAGCCCCACTGTCTCTGAAGGCGCTTTTCTCAGTGCACACAGTAATGAGTGGTACATTTCCACCTGTGGCAATCAATTACATGCGCTTGTCAATTTTAAAGCTCATCCTGCTGATTTTGGCAACTCAGTCAAAAAGACCATTAAGCAGGGCATCATTGGATGCATTAAAATTAAAATTCTTAATGTGCAACAGATGGTTGATGTTGACTTGTTATTATTTATGCACCAAGGAAGTACATGAAGAGTTTTTTAACCCTGCTTGACAAAAAAAAAAAAAAAGAGGTGAAAGAAATTCATATCTAAGCCTGGGCCTTCCAAATGTGTAACATTCTCCACATCATTCTCCACGTGCCTCAATTTATTTGCATGATCAGATTTTAACTCCAAGTCTCCAACATTTGTTGTATCTTGTGTCATATCGTTATATGATTGCATAAAATATAATCCCAGGTAAACAGCTTTCCTTGCAGGCAATAAAACAATCACTATGGAGCAGTCTGAAACATTTCCTTTCTCAAGGGCTGAGCAAAACCTGGAGTGTCCTTAATGAGATCAAGAGACAAAGACCTGTCTCTCTTATGGCTGCTGAGAACAGCAATCACCCAGACACTAGAGGAATCTTCTAGTTTTTATATTATGCACCAGATTCAATAAGAGACAATATTTTGCTTTATGAAAGATAACCGTATTGCCTCTGAATTCTTTAGTTCTTTGTCAGGGAATTTACTTCAGCCCTGGTCTTCTCTGTTTTCAGATTTCATTCTGTTTTCTCAACACATGTACATAATTCCCAGTAAAAATATTTCCATTTTTTCTCTGAATGTTCCCTTGTCTCTTAATACACTGACAGAGGAAAAGAATTCAAATGCTGCAAGTGTGGCAATTAATAAAAATTCCAGAGCTATTTAAAATCACAGTTTAATACCTAATTTTATAACTGTATATTTGAACATATAGAATAAGAATTGATTTGCAAATTGAAAAGCTGAGTAATATCTGAAATGACTTAATCTTTTCCATTCAGATTAAGAATCCAAAGTTAGACTCTCATCTTTCTTCCTAAAAGCAAAGGCCAAAGGTTTTCAAAATCAGTGATTTACTAGAATTTTCAGTTAAAGTCAGCAAGGCATTCATCCACAGGACTACAGCAACTTCTGTAGACAGATTCCAGTGCCTGTGAAATGGAAAGAACTGGCTACCTGACAAGGAATTCTAGTCCCTGCAGAGCTGGAAGCTTTTGCACAATACCCCCTCAACATGACCATTCCTTCACTTGACAGCTGGAAAGGCCACCTAGTCCACACCCCATATCAGGTCTGTGCCAAGGGATCCTCTCTGCCTTTGCAGAGAGGTGGGAGCTGCTGGGAACTCACAAGTCCCCAGCCCACAGCCCGGGAGCAGGTGGCACGTTCCTGACAGTAACACCACGAGCCGGTGCCTGTGTCCTCACTGGATGTTCACCTTTACACAATTAACTGGATTTTCATAAATGTTCTTTCATCCAGGGATTTCTGCAGCTGCTACTGAACTACCCTGAGATTTATTTCCAAATGTTTTTCTGCTTGATAGACATGTCTTTTAATCTGCTTTAATCTAGCTGGACTGTGCAATGCTTCCCTCCAGTTTTGGGATGGAGTGTGTCTGAAGCGCAGCCATTGCAAGAGGAATGGCTTCAGTTAATATCCAAGCTGACAGCTCTTAGGTAATGAATAAAATTTCAGATTTAAAAAATATATTCAGTATGGAAAACAAACTAGGCTGGCAACAAAATGTAAAGTGATGTGGACCTAACCAAAGCTTGCCTTTATAGATTTAGCTATCTTTCGCTTAATGCATTCTACTCTTTCCAAATCCATAGCTTCTGCTGTGCTATCTCTCCTGTCTTTTTGTGCTTTTAATCTGCAGTCTAAAAGAAATCAAGGTATCCAAGGTATCCACCCACCAACAAATCACACTGCTTCCATGTAGATATATTTGCATTCTAATAAAAATATGGAGAAATTCATTCTATTTTTACTGCTTCCAGACATGTAATCACAATTTGGCAGAGTGAGGGTTATATAATGTGTT
The DNA here is from genome assembly GCA_013398115.1 of Falcunculus frontatus. NCBI lineage: Eukaryota > Metazoa > Chordata > Aves > Passeriformes > Falcunculus > Falcunculus frontatus. The sequence goes on along the minus strand of VZRV01005299.1, from coordinate 903,149 downwards.
AATATGTGATAATAACAAGTTAATTTATTTTGCAGTGAATGTCTGATTTTGCTGGTGTACTCTGTCATCTGTCCTTTGGAGGTCACTTAAACACTAAACAGCCTAATAAGCCTTTTTTCCCTTAAACCTTTTAAATACTCAGACAGCTTAATATCTTATTTACATTTTTAATTCCAAGGCTTATAGAAATGATATTAATAGTAATAAGTACAGAAAGTAATTAATAGGTCCACTAAGTTCATCCAAACACAACTTTTGAGATGTCATAATACACTATTTAACAACCAATATGTAATTCTTTAGAGCTTAGATTTCACCTACCTTGAAGTTGTTACTTGAATGCTTGAGGTCTCTTCTAAATCCACTGAATTAATTCTAAAAAGTTACCAAAAATAGTTCCAAAAGTAGAAGACTACAACTTACAGTAGTCAAAATATCAGACTTGACAGACAGAGCCTAAAAGCTTACTGCCCCTTGGCTTTCAGAGTTCTTTAGCAATATATCCTACAAGAGTGGTACCTCTTGTGCATACCATGCATTCATGTGAAAACAAAAACTGAAAAAAAGCCCCCCCAAACCCAGTACTTCCCCTAGAAACACACAATATATCCCAGTTTTGTGCATACTGAGAGCTATATGGCTGCTGTTTCAATTTTCAGGCTTCTACAAAGAAGAAAAGCCTTCTCTGTGAATAGTGACTCCCTTAAACCTGTAGGTTTTTACAGGTGCTGGTTAAAGACAAATGAGCCTAGAGGCCTGAACCAAGCACCTCAGACTGAGGAACAGAAATCAAACTGTTGCAAATTATTACTATTGTAGTGTTTCACATCTATGGGTCAGAGCCTGTCCTAGCCAGGACATTTTCACAGTCTGTATCTGTAAGTAACTTTCTGTCAACTTGAACATATTTTAAACGAAAAAAGGAATATGAGATTTTGCCATGTTTTGTATAATAATGACTGGATATTTCTTCTCAAAAATATTACCACTAGCACGTATATTTTAAAATGAAAAAGTAATAGGGAGATAAGCCAAAATAATTATTCTGGAACACTTCAAACCTCTATGGAAATGGATTAGGACACAGCACAAGAGACGACACCACGGCATAAATAGTTTTGTGGTTACAGGATTAAAATATCTTGACTTTCACTTTCCATAACAAGATGAATAATAATACATTGGCTACAACCAACAATAACTAACATGATCTCACTAAACTTGCATGCTGTGTGTGTTAGAAAGCAATATGCTTATTAAAAAAAAGGTAAAAAAAAAATACAAAGCAGCAAAAGAGAGATGGAGCCAGTAAATAGTGCTGCAGGGCAGATATCAGAGCATGAGGAGATGACAGGCACACCCTGCAGTGAGGTACACTTGAAATACGCTTTTGTAATAATTTGTGTATTTCATAGTTTTAATATTCATATCTTAAGGCTTCTTAATAGTACCAGAATTTAATACAACCCCAGATTCTTCACATCTAATGCACATGATAAATTGGCCAGTATTCTACTTGCTTTAGGGGAAAACACGAAGACCAGGTTCCAATTTTTTGAGTTTGGATACATGCAAATAAGCCCTTGCCACATCTCATTTAGGAACCAAAGCTCTTTTAAACAACCTAATTCAGCCAAAGCCCTTAAATGCATGTTTAATTTTCAGTGCATGCAACTCCAGTAGGAAGTAAACACATGCTTAAATAAGTTGATGAAAAGCAACCTGTGTCTGATCCAGCTGCAAAACTACTGGCCAATTAATGCCTTAAAAAACCATAAAGGGACAGCTGATCATTTATATTTTCCCCCCACTCCAAAAGCACCTGGAAACATGCAAGTAATGTTCACCTTAATGTCACCCATTACTAATAACAAAACGAACAAAAACTAACCCCCACCTTTATGTCTAGTTTCTCAGTTCAGTCCTAAAGGCAAAATCTAATGTTCTATAAACTTGGTGTTATTCCGTGTAGTGGCTGGCTTCATGCAGATTATTGCTATTATAAACCATACTCAACTGTTCAGAAAAATCAATAACATATTAAAAACAACCCAAAAACCCAACAAACCAAAACCAGCAGCCGTATGTCTGGAGCAACTCCCTTGGCAAATTGATCCCACAAAAGGTGGGATTTGTTTGACTTTCTTTACAGTGCAAAGTTGACTGCTTGTATTTCTAATTTTTATGTTTTCCTGCTATCAAAATACCATTAGACACACTTTGAGGTCATATTCCTTCAGGTAGCAAAATCAGATTGAAGTCACTGACTTTAGAATAATTGCAGAAAATTACAATAGCAGAAAATTACAATAGCAGAGACAAACTACAAAAATCTATGTGAAACATTTTTTTCCGTGACAGAAATCTGTCCAATGCCAATCAAAGAGAGAAAAATATTGTCAGCAATCTAATGGTTAATCAGAACTCCATGTACTTATTTAATGCAACATTTAGAAGGAGTGCAGAGCTGGGTAGGTTACTAATTATCCAGGGGGTTGTGGGATTTGCGTTTTCTTCCCTTGTACTGCTTTAGTTATGCACTGAAGCATTTTGCCTCTAAGTTAGGTTAAAGTGTAGTCTAAAAGCTATTGCATCTCCTGCCTTCCATGTTAAAAAAATTATGAGAACCATATTTCACCATCTATCAGTGTACTTTTTCAACCAGGCAAATGTAGGAAGCTCAGTACAGGGGAACTTGTCTCTGTTTCTTCCCTCTGTCTTTTTAACCACCCAGAAAACACAGAAGAGGCATCAGGGAAGTGCAAAGCATGTGCAGCCGGCTCACAGAACATGATGAAATCTTGGCACTTCTATAAATTATTAAGCCTTCAGTCAATAGTTAAAATTATTTTTTTTCTACTGATTCATAAAATGTAAATACTCCACTAACGAGGGACAGTGATAGCACAGTGTGTAAGCCCTTACTGGGGTTATTATTTATGATGCTCTTTACACGGTTGTCTCGGAGCTGTCAGTTGTGGAAACGCCGGCTCAAAAAATATATAGTAATGATGGTTTCAGTGTGACAATACGAGCCACGTTTTGTCAGAGTACATTGAATCCCTCATCTTTCAAAGAAAATAATGCAATTGTTTTCCTGTCACTAGATGAGTAACCAGGAGGTATTCATGATTAGATGAAATTAGAATAATTTTTCTCTTCCAGTTAACCTGTTAAATTAATGGCCTAATGAACATATAGCCATCTGTAAGTCATGAATTGAACTAACTAGTTAAAAATTAACATATTTCCTGCCTACATGTTATAATAAGCTGATCTGTGGGTATATCTGTATTTCTACATTTAGTAAATGTGCCCATGTGTTTAAAAAGAACACTTTCAACATAGTATAGCTTACCCGTGTTTCCTTCATAAGTTTTGATTTCTGCCTTTGATAAAAGGTGACAGTAAAATTGGTCTGAGTCAGCTGGAATTGCAACCTTCTCCTAAAACCAGCTGTCTCTGAGGTGCATTCACTCACTTGTTCATTCGAGAAGATTCACATGGGAGCTTGTGACAGCGACTGATCAAAGAGGCACCGTGTAATGGCAAAAAGCAAACAAAACATACCGTGGGTTCTGGGTGCTCTGGACTGAAAGATCTCACTCCGAATCAGGGATGCTCTCAGCACGTACGCACCACTGAGAGCAGCAAAGACGTGGGTACCACACGGGGAGGGAGAGATGGAATCAAACAGGGAACCTGCCTGGCTCTCAGAACCTTTGGATTCACACCTGAACGAGCGACTTCACAAACAGCAAGTGTTCGGGAGGCTGGGAGTGATGCTTGTTGCACCCCATGGTTTCACAGCTCTGCAACCACAACCCTGCTCTCCCGTGGTAAAGGAGTGGTCAGTTTTCACCACGGAACCCTCTGCCCTGAGGCAGCCCTGCTCCCTTCTCACCCCGCGTGGCTTGTTTGCAGGTGATTTGGAAGCCTTTAGGCTTATTGCAAAGAGAGATTACAGGAGGAATTAAGGTGCTGCCACCCGCGCTGGGGCAGACGGCTCAGACGAAGCAGGGTGAGCAGAGCGGGAGGGACACCCCCATCAACAGCTTTGTGATGCCATTGTGCACGGGGGAGGGACACGCTGGACATGAGGGCAGCCGAGCCTCCTGCCAGCCCCTCTCCCCCATCTCCTTGCCTTCCTCCGGGATGCTGAGCCTCGGGGCCTGCTGGAGGAGCTCGGGGCAGAGATCCCCGGGACAGTGCTGCACCCAGCTCCACCCGACACCTGTGTCCCGTGCGGAATTTGGCTGGACCACAGAGCTAGACCCACCCCAAACAGGATTAGACATAGGGATTGCCATGCTGGAAAATGCTCTTTATGGGACTGTCTACCAGGGAAAAAATCTGGGAGGATGGGGGTGGGAAGGTGATGCAGATATTCCTATTGCAGTCTCTGCCTGGGGTTTCAGTGCAAATGTATTGAAGCAACTAAATTTCAAGTGCAGCCTGTGTTCAACAGTCAGTAAAACTAACTGCTGTCATTGGAGACAAATAAATAATTGCAAGCTATTTAACAGGTTAACTTGACCAGCAACTTTGCTTTTGGTTTTCATGTCTTTTTGATCAGAATACATCAGCTGACAGGGTTGATTCAATCAAATTTACATTTGCTAAAAATGTCAAAGCTGTCAAAGCACATTGATTCGTCATTTTCTGAAAAGAAAAAAAATTGGATTAATTGAAAATCAAATTATCTTTTGTTTTGAAGTTTATTTATAGTGAGAATTAAATCAATGCAGAGAAAATAGGACTGAGAGATCCTTATATTTTAAAATAGTAGGCATCTACTGATCTTGTTTTATGATATTGTTCCACCATTTGTAGCCCAGAGAGAAAAATCAGGTGATCGGTATCGTGTTCTCAGTGACAGGCAAAGATGGAAACAGAATCTACATTTATTAATTTTAGTAGGTCAGCACTCAGTCCCTTGCATCCTGCTCACTCATTGTACAAATAGGTCTATGCCTGTGCATGGGTCTCTACTAGATAAACATAAACCAGTTTCTAACATAAATAAAAAATACAAATTAGAAATCCACCACCTCCAGATTTCATAAATCTAGTGCCAAAAGGAGTGTTTTTTTAGTGGCATTGGAATCCTGGGGTTTGCTCAAGTTCTCTGCATGACTGCCAATTCTTATGAGGTGCAAAAATATATATCAAAAGGCATAAAATCTGAATTTTAAGACTCCTAGTATGACTTATGTAAAGTAAGTGAAAAATAATTCATGACTACGTCTTAATGTAATCTCCCCAAAAGAAAAGAAAAGCCCTATTCACTGATTCCCTGAATTGCTGCCTGCGTGCTTAGGCTTAGGAGTTGGTGTTCAGCGCCTGTGGACACAGAGATAACATTCTTTCAGCCCTCCAAACATGTTATGTCAGGTTGCATCATGTCATATGTGAAATGACTTAATGGGATGTGACACGCTGTAGCCCAGCACTATTCCAGGCCTTGAGAGCTGAGGAGGAAGCCAAAGCGACTCCCAGCCACACCTGTGGCAATTTGAATCCCTGGCTCTGGAGGCTATGTTTGGCTCAAATGTGACGTTGATTTTAAGCAGGTATCTCTACTCATGTCATGTCGTCCTGATGGAAATCAATGGTACTACCTCAAGCTGGTGATGGATATTTGCTCCTCATGAGCTTGGCCACATCATCTTCTCCATTGCAGAAACCAAAGGATAAAGGGAAACGTCACATGTGCAGCAAAACATGCTGGGCACAACATTTCACTGCTCGCTGAAGCAGCTGTAGTGTAACCCAATACAGAAAGCTGAAGGTTCTGCCTTGAATGCAGTAGCACCTTGCTTGCATCAAAACTGTCACGATTACTGTTTTGGCAATTTGTATATGATGTTGTGAGATTTGTGGTCTGACTTCAGAGATTTGAGGTGTGTTGCTATTACAGTATTAGCTCCCATTTCTGACTAGCACCTATCAGAGTATTTTACCAATCTGTGCTGGAGAAGGGCTAAACTAGAAGTCCATCATAAGTGCATCAAAAAACCTGGTTTGTCAGACAGCGATTGCCCAAATGCAAAACTGTTTGCAGATTGCTAGAAGCAAGGTTTACCATCCTCTTCTCCTCATTCCTCTCCCTTTTTTTTTTTTAATTTTGTTTTTAAATCTTTTTATTTTATTTTGCTTGAAATGTTGAACTATGTAGTGTTGTTTGTGAGGCTGTTAATTTTCTCCACTCCCCTTTTCATTCTTGACCCTTCCACAGGGGATCCAGAAAAAGAGAGATCACCTATTCCTCCAAAAAGCTGTCCATTCACTTGGATTACCATAACTGGGGAAGTTTTGTAAGGTTCAGATGCTGACACATCACTACAGACTTAACAGCACCAATGCACACCAGCAGTCACCTTGGCTGCCCCCCTCACGGAGAGAAGCAGGGAATATAAAGCTCCTATCAGCTAAATTAGGGATGCACAGCTCTCCCAGAAAAGCGAGGCCAGGGTGTTTGTAGACAGCACATCTCCTGCTGCCTGAACAGGGACGCTTATCCATGTGTGCTGATTACATAAATGTAAATGGTAACTATTCCAGTCTGGTTTCTCACACATGGCTGCCCAGAAATCTTTAAATTCAGGATACTATCCAGTTTCATAGGTGAAATACAGAAACTGATAGTAACACAATCAGCTTCAAAGAGGAAAGAAAAAACATCCATCTATGTATAACCTTTTTTTACTTACCACAATCTAAATAATAACAACAATATACAATATTAACATGTATACCATGAAATAAAAATAAATAATATTCTTAAAAATAAAATACACAACTATTTTCTGTTTCTAGAGGCTAATTCTCTGTATATGTACAGTCCTTTTTTTTTTTTCCCAAAGCTCCGTTCCCAAGAGTCCAACAAACTGCTGAAGTTTGTGTTCAAAATTACTGGAACTACTTTCAATGATTAGGGCAATTTGTCTTATGCTAACTGTGCTTGTGCAAACCTCAAATAAGTTGACGGATACAAGAGACTGATATTGTAGGACTGACAAATAGGAAACCTGGTTAGTAATCAGGCTTGGCATTTTACACTCTGTCTTATTAAAGACAAATAGCAAATGCTAGTTTAGGAGATAGAGACCCTACAGATGGTTAAGATATAGCAAGAGGGTAAAAGAAGCAAAAATTCAGGAGGAATTGAAACTTTCACTTTGCTATTGTTGCATTTCTTACTAATTCTGTTCAGATATTCGTCTGTTGGACTCAGGTCCTCTGTGTGAGAGCAACTGATCCCAGGTCAGGTATACAAGCTGGTGCTTCTAAATTTTTATAGGGTAAATAATTTGCAGACAAATTCTTCCTCAATCTGTGGACTATGAAGTATGAAAATACTACACTGAGGATCCCAGAGGCTGGTAGCCAGTGGCACAGGGTCCAGCTGGAGGCCTGTCAGTAGCGATGTCCCCCAAGGTGTGTCATACCGGGCCCAGCACTGTTTAACTTATTCATCAATAACCTGGGTGAGGGGCAGATGCCCCCTCAGTGAGTCCTCTGATGACACAAGGCTGGGAGGAGGGGCCAATACCCCAGAGAGCCATGCAGCCCTTGGGAAGGACCTCGACCAGATGGAAAGATGGGCAGAGAACCTCCTGAAATCCAGCAGGGTCCTGCACTGGGGAAGAGCAACCCCAGGCACCAGGATGGGCTAGGGTGGACCTGCTGGGAAGCAGCTCTGGGGAGAAGGACCTGGGGGTCCTGGTGGACAATGAGCTGTCCCTGAGCCAGCACCGTGTCCCTGTGGCCAAGAAGGCCGATGGGATCCTGGGGTGCATTAGGAAGAGCACTGCCAGCAGGTCAGGGGTGTGATCTTGCTCCTCTACTCAGCCCTGGTGAGGATCACCTGGAGTGCTGTGTCCAGCTCTGGGCTCCTGGAGAGACATGGAGCTCCTTGAGCGGGTCCAGTGGAGGGTGACAAAGATGATGAATGGACTGGAGCATCTCTCCAATGAGGAAAGGCTGAGGGAGCTGGGCCTGTTCAGCCTCGAGAAATACGGCCGAGAGGGGACCTCATCCCTGTCTGTCAGTGTCTGCAGGGAGGGGGCAGAGGATGGACCAGGCTCTGCTCCCCAGTGCCCAGCAATGGAACAAGAGGAACAGGCAGAAACTGATGCCTAGGAAGTCCCACCTGGACATGAGGAAGAATTTCTTTCCTGTGCAGTGACCAAGCACTGAATAGATTGTCCAGAGAGGGTTTGGAGCCTCCCTCACTGGAGATATTCCAGTCTGGACACAATCCTGTGCCATTTGTTCTACGGTAACCCTGCCCGAGCAGGGAGGTTGGACCAGGTGACCCACGGTGTTCCCTTCCAACCTGACCCATTCTGTGATTCTTTACAGTCTTAAAGCTCTCATGCTAAGTGGATGTTTTTGAGACAAGGTCTTCAGAAAGAAGTATGGTTTCAGCAGTAAGCCAGAAGTGAGTGAGCTCTAGTCCTGACACAGCTGCTTTTCCAACCTTCCTCAACTCTCAACCTCATTTTCAAAAGAAACCATTGATTTATGTTGCTGTTATGTTCCCATTTTCAGCTTGGAGCCCTGCATATATTTGTCCAGTGAAGCACTCAAAATTGCTGGCTCCTGCTGAATGATTTGTTTCCAGCCTCCTTAAGGCTCAGGTTTCTCCACCTGTTAACCCAGGATTGTGTTTAGGCATTTGACTTGGAGTTTGCAAAACTTATTTTACTAGAACTACTAAAGTGCTTTGAAGTTCAGGCTCATGTCTACAGTCACCCGTTTTGATTGCTTTGTTTTTTCATTCTGTCCTAAAATTCATTTTCCCAATTAAATGAATCTCTTCATCAGGCCTTCTCACAGCTGAAAAAAATACACAGAGACAGAAGGTGGGAAAGGCTCCCAAGGCCCATATGTTCTACAGCATGTTTCTTGCATAAATATGTCATGGGTATTTTAGTAACCTGCTGCCTTCTGGCATGAGATGTATTCAGCTTTCCATTGTTTGCATAGACAGTCAGAGCAGGGGAGGGGGAGGATGAAAATCCACAGAGGGAAGTCTGATACTCTTCTGTCTTGTCAGGTCATGTTCATTTTTTGGAGAAAAACATTCTCCAATTCGCAGATATGCTTAATAGTATGAACTACAGTTTTATAGCGAGTCATATACCAGTATATCTCTTGTTGCAAAGCTTGTAGAGAAAGAAAAACAAAAGCTGGTATTGAGGCAGTTTAAATAGGAGAAGCTACTCATGCTTCTCTCAGTCTTTACTATGTACTCTCTTTGTATGCTAAAGCAGAGACTGAATTTAAATTCAGCACTCTTCTCTTTTTCTTTAAGATGGGCTTTCTGAAACACAAACATCTGAGGAGATAAACATAATTTACAGCTTTGATTTATAATGGTTAACCGTCATCTAATCGAGGAATGTGAATTTTTTGTTTGTTTGGTTACCTCCAACACTTGTAAATCCCTATTTATCATCAGAAGCCACACACTTTTAATTTAGTGTGTTAATTTATAGATCTTGCTCAAATCTTATTTAACAGACTGATTTATAAACATTAGACAAAATGTTCCAAATTATAAGTGTTAACTTTGCCATCAGATTTATGCATTCCAACTAAGAACATGGCTATATTTCTTTGGTTGGTTTACAAATTATAGCATTAATTAGTTCTCTAGTTGACTGATTAGAAAATATCTTCTATCCTGGCCATTAAGTTCTGATTTATCTTTTTGACGTATAACAATGCCTTATAATTTGTTTCCACAGGGTTCTGATTTATTAATGCAATGTGCTAAATTTTAAAACATAAATTTCAAATGCTGTGAAAAAAATTAAAAAAAAAAAAACTTCTGACTGAATAATAATCTTTGGAAGCGTAGAGTAGACTTTTTCCACACTTTTGCTTGAGACGTAGGGAAGTTATTGAGAGAGTTTTCCAGCAAAGTTTTTCTCTTTTATTCTTTTTGCATAAAAAGACTCTGGATTTCAAAGCACTGGGAACTGCTAGAGACAGACACGGAATTGCAGTGTTACAAGCAGTGACGTTCCAGTACTGGACCTGACTGAACTGAGACAATTAGAGGCTATTGGGCTCAATTTAGGGACCTGGATCACAGTTTGGTTTCAATATGCCAGCACCCCCAGTGTTTTCCTGCTTTGGGAGAATAACCAAAGTACTTTTTGACTCAGCAAGAGTTGTATGTTTTTTCCCCAGACACCTGGTGCAGATTTATGTTTACCAGTACCACGCTCTCACCTACTGTGCACTGAGTTGCTGTCTTCTGCCAAAGGCTCTTACTGCTCTAGGAGCCCTGAGCAGTGCTGGAGAGCACTGGGCAGGGATTAACCCAGCAGAGCCATTTTCTAAGCTGTCTTATTTCAATTCTTCTTTTAATTGAAGCTACAGAAAAATGCTGTTCTGCATTTAAATTTTTTTTCTGAGAATTCTAACTTTTAAGAAGATCTAGAGTTCCTCTGCTTTTGATTTTCACACTTGGCAGAGGACGGATGGTGCTGTTTTGTGCATCTGGTATGTGCCTAGATAGAAAATTTTAATGCAAATATTAATATAGACGTAACTATATAAAAATATAACTCCCCATACATGACTAATGGAGACTTTTATAGCTTTGCTACTCCATGATTGGAAAGCTAACGTTGATTCAAGTAGTAGAACAAATTAGTTAGGTCCCAGTTCTATGCTTAAATAACTACGCAGTTTCTTATGCTTGAGCTAGCACATTTAGAAAGAATTTGAGGTTTCTGTGGGTGTGTCTATACTTCTAAATGAAAGAAGAAGGAGGAGGAAGGCTGAATACTGCGTTCCACTCCTCCAAATTGACCATCCAAACAATGATATAAAATTTGATAGACTGTTCATTCCAAGAACCGGTACAAAAAGATACTGTTGAGCAAATGATTACACTGTTTGGTCTTGTTCACCTAAAAATGTCTTCTAACATGTCTTCAGGCTTAGTGTCCTTAAACACACCTATATATCCTTTTGTCATGCCCTGCAGCATGCAATACATACCCACCTCTACATGTAATAAAGAGAGCTCTCCAAAGTGCTGCAGTGGAGCCCAGTTCCTTGCAAGCCTTTGGGCTGCAAAGAGCCACACACAAAATAACCCCTCTGTTTTAGGACCACATGAATCTCAGACAAGATGTGGGGCCTCAGGACAGGTCAAAGACCCGAACTATCTGCTCTAGTGGGAGCTGGTCTTACATATTGTGGCCACAAGCCAGCCCATACTACTTGGACCATGTGAGACAGAAATCAGTCCCTGTTCCTCTTTTATTTAGCAGTGTAGGCATAGTCAAAGTGTGTTATGCAGTGTTGGACACCTCCTTAGCATCCAGTAGCTGAATCCCCACCCTCAATGGATAGCCACATACCTCCCACACTCCTCTTGCTGTCAGAGCACCTGTGTGCCACAGGCAGAGAGTGAGTGCTCCTCTTCCACCCCATAACCAAGGTGAGGAAAGTGCTGTGTCTGCAATGACTTGCAATACACACCCTGGGGAAGGGCAGAGATGTTTCTGAATTGGGGTCATCTCTTCTTGATGCCTATAGGCATTGTCATCAGTGGATGGTGCCTGGGCAAGGTCACAGAATCACAGAACTTGCTGAGTTGGAAGGGACCCAAAAGGATGATGCAGTCCAGGTCCAGGCCCTGTACAGAACCATCCCCAAGTGTCACTTCATGTGCCTGAGAGCATGGACCAAACACTTCTTGAGTTCTGCCAGGCTGGTGCTGTGACCACTGCCCTGGGGAGCCTGTGCCAGTGCCCAATCACCCAATGGGGGAAGAACTTTTTTCTAATACCCAACCTAAACCTCTCCTGACACAGCTTCAGTCCATTCCCTTGAGTCCTGTCCCTGTCACCACAGAGAAGGGATCAGTGCCTGCCCCTCCTCTTCCCCTCAGGAGGAGGCTGTAACTGCAGTGAGGTCTCCCCTCAGTCTCCTCCAGACTGAGCAGACCAAGTGCCCTCAGCTGCTCCTCATAAGGCTACGTACCTCCTCAAGGGTCTTTACCATCCTTGTGCAAAGAAAACCACAAGAGGACAGAGAAAGAAGGCAGAAAGAGGAGGAAGATCAGGTACCAATCAGATGATTTTGTTGAAGCCCAGGCTATGACTGATCAGAAATTGAATCAAGGAGACCATTGAAGAACTGCTGCTTGGAGAGGATGCAGTAGGAAAAGAGAGAAAAAGAAGCAAACTTGTTCTGGAATTTGGGTAGCTGGTAGTTATTTCAATTAAATCATGTAGATCCTTTAAGACACTAGCAAAGCACAACACTTCTCAGCCTAAAATAGATGTTTTAAATAGGTTAAACATGTACTGTCCTATACTTGATTATAAGAGGCTCTTAGAAAACCAGGTAAGACATAGACATTTGCATTGCCTTTCCTCCCCCTTCCCTCCCCCCCTACAAAAACCCGGCCACAAAAACTCAATATAACAACGTTAAGTGAGATGAACCCCGTTTGTATAGACTATCAAGGAGATGGTTCAGGACTAAGGTCTGGGAAAGATCAACCATGACAGCTTAGAAAGTGCAGGTCTGGAAAGGTGTAGTGAAGGAAGTCTCCAACCCCTGGAATATATCAGCCCTTGTTGAGACAGAAGCAGAAGCACAGAGTCCCAAGTCTCACCCTTTCTTTGCTCTCCAATAAATGCTTATGAAAAGCACTGGCAAAGCTCTTGTGAGCTCACACCAATACTGCTGCTGGTGGCAGTAACTACTTCATTAGTTTAAGTGACACATTCTGCTGCTTTAATGATTCCCAATCGGCTGCTGACCTATGCAAATATCAATATGAATCCATGAGATGAAAATAGTTCTGAGAAACAAAACACCAATTGCACACATGCACAGGAATACATTAAAGAACATTATTCATCTCCCCAAGCTTAATAACGTTCTTTTAATGTTGTTTGTGTGCACAGTAATGGTTTAAATTCGTCTGGCTCTTGAGCATAGAATTATAAGTATCCAAAATAAGATTGGGATTTCAATGAATATCTATCACTTCAAAAACTATATAATGGGATTCAAATCCAAAAACTGAACAGAGCTGCAAAATTCATTATTAGCAACTTTGTAATACTGCTGCACAAGGTTATAAACTGGTTCCTTCCTCCTGATTGCCTTCTCTGCCCCTGAGTCCAGATGGCTTTATCAAGAATCATGTACTGTACTCCAATCCTTCAGCATTGTCCTTGTACTCATTAAGGTAACTGTCTTTGCCTGCAAAACCTGCTACATTTTACTTGTCCTCAGCCTCTAAACTCCTTAGTGCCAAAATTGCCTCAAACTCCAATGTGTGTAAGCACAGCGGCTGACTGTCATCCTTCTCCGATGCTAATGGGGCTTTTTAATCCCTTTGTTAACCCTTCGAAAATGCCAAGTAAAGATTTACAATCTCCCTGTCCCTGCAGGGCCTCTGGAAGGGAAACCATCCAGATGGCAAAATGCAGTTCTGCCGTAACCCTCTCCCACAACTGCCAAGCACAGGAATGTGCTCAAGGCGCTGAATGCTCCACACAAGAAATTTCACAACTCATTAGCAATGCCACGTCAAAATAATAAAGAACAAAACCCACACTGGAACCCAGCAGGCTGCAGTCCCAGGGGTTAGCTGGCAGTAGCCTAGATGAGAATTTGATGTCACGATTTGCACAGATAAGGTTTTTTTGACCATTATTTTGTACTTCAATAATGTTACAAGTGTAAATCTGCAAAAAAAAGTTTCAAAGATTATTGACTCAGTCACCTTTTGAGGATGCAGCAGCTGAAGGATTTAGAACTTCCACAGTATTTTTTAAGAATTGGAAGACAAATCATTAGATCCTTTTTTCCCAAAGTGAGGGTACAGCTGCTTTTGCCACCCTAATTTTTACATTATTCTTCCCTGAAAGAATGCTGGGGGAGTGTGAAACTGATTTTAAGCTCCTTTTGGCAAAAAGAAGCAGCAACCGAGCTCTGGGAAATCTGAAATTCTTTCCCCTAGAACTCCTCACTGTAGTCTGACCTTTTCTGTGTTCAACACTGAGGATACCATGCTATCCACTGGTTACCCACAACAAACTTGTTTTTTTCACCTCTCCAGATTTTCTGAAGGGAGAGAAATGAGTATGCTTTAAATCAAGCCAGAATATTTACTGTTGATCATGTGTATTAACTACTTGTTCTTCAAACTTCAGCTTTCTGAACTCAGTTGGGATTGAAGGTGAGTCACTAAATACCTTCCGCAAATGTATTTCAGAAAGTGGGACGCTCCTCAGCTGCTCAGTACAGCCATTTCTTGTGGAATGAACGCAATTATAATTTGACTTTCTCACTAAAAGGTTAGGGGCCCACTCACAAATCACCATCCCTGATGTTTGAGTGATTATAAGGTTGACAGCCAGCCAGTTTCCAGGTACTCATCTGAGCCACTGCATGCACACAGCTGATTAGCATGGGGCCATGGACCTGCATATCTCCTGACACCCTCTGATTTATTAATTATTTGATTTGCAAGGTAGAAGCCTTAACTGGCTAACCAATACAACATTTTTCTGAGCACACAATGAAGTCATTGGTAGCACAGAAATGCTTGTCTGACAGATTTTAAAACAGTAATTACATATTGAAGTTTGTATTTACACAGTGCTTCCTGTGCTTTCTCAGAGGATTACCTGAGGAAAGCAGAGCACTCCAGTGGGTGCTTCAGAGTGAAGCAGTGGGTGCTTTGCATTATGGAATTTGTACGGCACTTAACTTGCATGAGTTGAGGATACTGCCATTCTTTACTTGAGCCCCTGCTTCGGTCCCCACCCTCCTCTGGTTCTCTCTGTCCTCCTCTTCTCGTTTACTGCCTCTCTCCACCCTTGACTCCTTCACTTGCACTTCTGATGCATCCTCAGGACTCCAGTCATCCTTCCCCACTAGGCCCTGCATCTGTTCACTGGCACAGAGATACCACGAGCAGAAATCAGCTCTTGTTTCATTCTGGAAAGTGTGAGCCCAGGTTCACAGGGATTCCAGTCATTACAGACTCTATGGCAAAATTCATTATATAGGCCAATTACTAACAAAAATTCTTTGTAAGAGCGTGGGCTGGTTTGGGCTGGGGTAGAGTCAACTTTCTTCATGGCAGCCTGTATGGGGCTGTGTTTTGGGTGTGCTGGAAACAGCATTAAAAACACATAATTCTGTTACTGCTGAGCAGTTCTTGCACAGCGTGGAAGGGTGGACAAGAAGCTGGGAGGGAACACAGCTGGGACAGCAGAACCTAGCAGACCAAAGTGGTATTCCATACCATCATGCTCATAGCGTCATGCTCAGCATATAGAGCTGGGGGAAGAAAAAGGAAGAGGGAATGTTTGGAGTGATGGTATTTGCCTTCCCAAGTCACTGTTACAGGGGACAGAGCCCTGCTCTCCTTGGGATGGCTGAGCACCTGCCTGCCCACAGGAAGAGGTGAATGAACTTGTTTTTCTTTGCCGGCACACAGGACTTTTATCTTAGCTGTTAAACTGACTTTACCTCCTTCACCCTTCCAATTCGCTCCCCCATCTTGCCAGGGGAGAGTAAATGAGTGGCTGTGTGGGACTTAGCTGCTGGATGGGGTTAAACCTTGACAGAGCATCTGAGCTGATTTCCTTGGTGCAAAAAGGAGTAATTCCTACACTGCACTGTGAAAATCAGTTTCTCATGACTTCTAAGTAAGTCCTCTTGTTGTGTGAAAGCTGGCATTTGATTGCTCTCTGCAGTTTCACAGGTCCCTCCTTAGGGAACTCCTAAATTACCCTAATATTTTGGAAGGCATGACAAGGACATCCTCGAGGCAGGGTTTTAATTAGGTCACATAACAGGACCAGTAATAGATTATACAACAGGAGGGCTGCACCTTTTTGTGTAGGTACGTGATCATAACTTTAGAGTAAGGACTGTTATTTCCATTATAAATCTTATTTATGTTCGGGGTTGCTATCTTGGTTGCAAATATTTTCTTCAGACTAAAATCTGACTGACAAACCTATACCTTGGAAGCAAATATTTACACTGTATGGAAAAAAAAAAACCTGCAGTAAGGTGCTTTTTTGTTTCATTCATTGCATTCACAGACAAGAAAATCAGCCTCCATTTAAAACAGTGATCTAAAATGATGTCTCTCAGGGGAGGCAAAGAAAGATATTCATAAAGGTTAACATTAGCCTTGGGAAGAAAGTCTGCCGTATTCCCTTTAAGGCCTAAAGTAATGAAGGCTTCTCCACAGGATGATTTGGAACAAGAGACTAACTTTAGGAACGTTGAATCCAGCCCCCTGCAGTAATCTGCCTCTCTGCTGCCTGGAGGCACTTGTAGGCTGCAGAGTCTCTCTGAATCTGCTTTTTAATGTCCTAATAATGTGTTAATAAAAGACAGCATTCAGTGTTGGAAGAATTAAGCCATTGCAGCAGAAACAAGGGTTTAAGGAATCAACAAAAACAAACAAACAAACAAAATCACCCCTTTTTCTTCCTCTGTCTCAGGTGTGGGCTGAGAACCTGCCTCACACAGCACTTGCCATGCTCTTACTCCCAACAGATCAGGCAGTGAGACTTGCCAGGTTATTGATCCTCAGACATACATTTTCATTAACAAGCTGGATATGTGGGGGAGAGGGAATATATCCCAAAGTTAATCACGTCTGCCAGCTTGCTTGCCTGTAAAATCTGAAATGACAATAAGGTGGCTCAATTTTCAGTATTCTTAAAGGAAGAGCGAGATCCCAGAGGACTGGAGCTTATCATGACAGCACACACTGAGGTCCTTTTGAGGAAATGCCCTGAAAGCTCTTTCTAAGCTGGCTTACGGAGCTGGCTTAGCATTAATTCATGGGGATGTTTTGTTCAAGAGAAGTATCTATTCAAGGAACTCTGTACTTCAGAGGCGGGAGCGGACTAAGCTTCCTTCAAAGCACTCTGCTGGGCTGTGGAACATAACAGCAGGGCTTGTGGCACACGTGCATTTTCAATTCCAGTCTCATAATTGTAGGAAAGGACTTACTTTTAATTCTTTGAAGGTAAAGCAGAACAGAGCCCAACCCATGTATTTTCCAGCTTCAAGGTACTTAAGAGCTTCCTCTTCATGTATTGTTTTTGTTACTGAAACCATCAATTTTCGCTTAGCCCTAAGCCACTGATTCTTTGTGCTTTGAATGTAAAATAAGGGACACTCATCAAATTATTTTGACTGGTTGATCAAAATTTAATTTCCCTGAGTCCTGAAGTCTTTTCCTCGCATTAAATTGCATATAAAAAGATTCTAATATCCCCCATTTTCAGATATAGTTACACAAATAGTTTTAGGCTAATACAGATGGTAAACAAATGCTGCAAATAATAAGGTCTTAAACCTTTTCATGAGATTACTGTTCCTCAAACAAGGCAGAATACAAGTCTTTCCCAGCACTAACAAGTAAAGCTGAAAGATGTAATCAAACATTTTGGACTATAATTGAGGATTTGGGCAAAACAGGATTAACGCGTATTTTTCTGGTGAGTTGTGGAGTCAATTACAGCTCTTCTGAGGGAGCTACTTCAAATGGTGACTGGAGAAATCTCTAAACCCATGGAGAACTGTAGGATTTCATGACACCTTAACTACACTGAAACTGTGAAAATCCAAGGATAAGCAGAATTCACATGACTTTTTTTTTCTCTGTAACTTTAGCAAATCTCTAGTGAGAGAATGCTGATGGTACTGGGTCATGCAGAAGATCTGCCCTGGATCAGACCCGAGGTCACACCTGGCTCTGTTTCCAACAATATACATTCAGATTTCTAGGAGAGAATAAAAGCGTATTTTGCTACCTCCCCATTGTAGTCTCACAGTTTCCAGCAGTTTTCAACTCAAAGGTGATTTGTAATTTTTTAAAAAATTCAGATGTGGATTCTAGGTACTCAGTAAGGCAGAGGTGTTGCCTAGACTCCCGGACTTCATTTAAATGTTTAGGGTTTTTTTTACAGCAATGCCACAGGTATGGTTACAAATCGTATATGTGTGAGAAAAAACTTAGTAGCTCAGCTTAGAGCTCTTCAATGTCTTATGCTGGCATTGACACCCCTTCATTGACCACTTGACTGATGCCCCAAACTAACTTTTGCACCTGTAGTTAAAAACATAAAAATAGACTAAACTTTGTAGTGTTAGTACCCACTCTGTGTGGAAACAAAACTAGTTTGTGTGAAAATAAAACTAGGGATTTAATTTATTTTCTCTTGAGATTTGGTGGGAAGGGAAGAGATTTGGAAGGTAAAGGAAGATGACAAAAATAATTTCTCAGAGTTATGGTGCGCTAACCACAAGTGAAGTGCTCTACACCATGTGTGCAAAGGTTGGGAGAGCAGCTCACCCAACCCAAGCCTAATTAGCAGCAATATCCATCCCTGGCTGACCTCTCAGCATTTGGGCTCAGGAGTTCACCTCCTCCTGGATGTTGGTTACAACAAGGAAATTTCTGGCCTAGCACCACAGTCACAAGCCAAATTCTTTCCTGGAATCAATATTGCAGCACATACTCCTCCTTACAGTTACTTCGGAGGTGAAGGGCGAAGAGATTATCTTTGGTTTTTTGTAGAGACTGAATGTATCTGAAGAGTTGACATTATTGCCTGGAGTTATTGGTTTTACAAGAAACTGTGAACAGACCTTACTAATTTTTATATTTTACTTTCTTTATTTTATTATGGAGTAAGCTGTATTTGTAGGAAAAAAACATACTTTGCAAATATATTTGAGTACTAATAATTACAGATCCTTCTCAATCTGTTTTTTTTTCAGTAAAAACCAGTGAATCCATAAAAATAAATTTAAAAACAGCCTTTAATTTTATTTTTCAAGTAAAACAAAAAAGAATATGTATATTTCTATTGTACCAGAAAAAAAAAGGAGCACGCACCACATCGAAATCTAATCTTGTTGCAGTGAAATCAATTCCACAAACCACTTTTAGATCGTTCCTTTAGTTTGTGGATTTAAATTGCCTCTAAAATCTCATTAATCAAACCTCTGTATGGAAAGATTCTAGCTTTGCTATGACAAAAGGAGGCTGTTCCCGACCCATATACACCCTTCACAATCATTTTCACACCTCGTGCTTCAGAGATAAAAATGCTCTATTTTTGGCAGACATGATCTGAACATTGTGATGACCTTAAATTTTGGGACAGCTTTAAAGTCAGAACAGGGAGTTGCAATTTTACATTAAATAAAGTATACTAGAATGATAAAATTATGTATGCAAATGGTTTATTTAGGATGACTATTAAAATTTCAGAGATTCCTATAGGTGGATTAACTCTACTTGTATGTTTCTTACCTTGAAGATTACTCACGTGGCTTCTTTAAAATTTCAAAGTTGATTTCTGACTTTTTAACTTGTTCAAGGCACTAAAATTATGGGAAAATTTACATAAAACTTGCACTTTTAAAATGAGTTTATCCTTATTGTATTTGTAGAAGGCAGAGGCTTCAAAATCTAGTACACATTTAACCTTCATTTATATAACCAATACTATAAATTTATAAGGTATTGCAGAAATCGTTTGTAGAAGGACAATTATTTTCTGGTTGGGTTGTTTGGTTTTTTTCCCCCAAAAAAATTATTTGCCACATGAAAGTGTCAGCTTTAAAATATAAGTAATTTGGAAGATTCAATCAGATTCAACTCAAGTCTCTGCCTTTTCTTGTTTTGCTGCTGTTGGATTTGTTTCCTTGCACAGATGGTCACAGTGTCTTTCCTGATAGTTTGTTGCCTTTGGTATTTATTTCTGTATCGACATGATTTAAAATTGCTGAAGAACAACCGGGTGCCTTATGCCTAGATGGAGCAAGTCTATAAACCTTAAATCTAAGAGATTATAATCATGTTTTAAGATTCTTGCGTGATTTACACTTGCAGCTGTATATCAACAAGAAAAAATAACTAGCTTTAGAATAGCAGTACTGGGTTACAAATGTGTGATTTCACTAACTTTCTTCCTAAAAGGTAAGACATGGTGATATTTGTACTTTTTTAAAGAGAACATAACCCTGGACCTTCCTATAAATATATTAAAAGTTCTTTGCTTATAATGATCGTTTACCCTTGTTTCATATAATTATAATTGTTTAAATAGTAGTAGATTATGCAGAGGTGTATTTTGGGAGAAGATATCAAGAACTAAAGCAAAGGCAGAAGAGTTTTGTCTATGATCTCTGCAGGAGTGGTATGTCAGAACTGAAACTACTATTCCATGAATAATTGCATGACGTATTTCCAGTCTTTAAAACATTGCTTTGATAAATGAATGCAGCTCAGTATAGGTGTGCAGCAAGAAATAGGTACCATTCATCTCCTCTTTCATCTTTTCTAAGCAGTGTTCACAGTCTCCTGTACGTTTCGCATGCCAGGACCACATAGCATTTGAACATGCACTAACTCAGTGTCTCCTGACAGCCCCTCCTGGGTTACTGCTGGGAGCCATCTCCCCATTCTTCTCTGGAAGCTGCCAACCTGAGCTCTCTTCCCACATTCCTGTTACTCTGGGTCAATGCGGATCTTGGCTGTCAAGTTCTGCCTCGTCCTTTCTTGAGTATTCCCTTCCAGACTGGAGCCGTGGACATTGAGTTTTCTTGAGGACTCTGGTCCTAGCCCTTATTACAAGATTTCTAATCCTACCGCAAAGTCAGATCCTGCCTCTGACCCAAGAAACAGTCAGATGTAAATCTGTCTTAGACAGTATTTTTGAAGAATTCAAGACATGATGAGTCCCTTAACACCACGTTAAATAAATGGCTTCACATAGCAAAAACAATGGTAATGGATTGTGTTTGAAAGAATCATAGTGTGCACACAGGAATTTTAGAAATTGAGGAAGTTTTAAAAGTTGTCAGAATGATTTTTGACATGGGGATCAGAGGTTAAAAAGCTCACTGAGTTAAAATCCTGTGCAGGGCCAGAAGATGGACTGATAATCCTTGCAGGTCCCTTCTAACTCAGGAGATCCTGTGATTCTATGAAGGGTTAACAAAAGGATGGTGAGGAATTGTGAGGGATGTGCTGTCTGTTCCCTCTACCTGCTCAAGAACCGGATCCTGAATATGTGCCCTGATGAAATCACACAGCTGATGAGAGAGGTGGTGAGAGACAAATCACTGGGAAACATGCAGGACTGGTCAAATGACATCCAGGTCTAACACAGTTGTCTGGGAATCCTGCAGGTTATTGTATGAACTCCAGGGCTCAGTCTGAGCATGGGAAGGGGTGGGCTAAGCCCAAGAAGAAAGGGCTGTAACATAACTCTACAAGCAGCAGAAATTAGATGAAATGTGGAAAATTATAAGTGGGGAAAAAATTGCCAGAAACAGTCAAAATATTTTCCCAAAGTACTGGCTGACGACCTACAGGTTTAAACACAGTGAAATAAAATACATAAATTTAAACACACAGTTTTCCACACTCTCTCACTGGTTCCTTCTGCTGGGTTCTCCTACCATTCTCATCCTTCCTCCTGTTCCTTTTCTATCCCTAAACCCACTACACACCCTCACTTGCCATTTGAAAGCCCTCCAATGAACACTAAGCACCAGCACCAGCACCTGCCACATTTTGTTTCTTTTGTCTTCTTTTCCAGGATGGGAAGATCTCTTATGCCTCTATCATCTAAAACTAATGACTTGTAACATTCTTATTTATTCCTAGGTTTGCAAATTTAACAAAGGAAGGATGTTATTTTTTTCTCATTTTACATAAACACATGCATATTTATTAGGACCAAAGTGAACCAAAAGAACAAATAAATGAGAAAACAGAAGAAGAAGAGGGAACGATTTTTCTATTACACTGACATACGCTTTCAGCAGCCGTACTATTAGCAACTGCTGTAATAAGGGTCTCTCTGCCTGTATAGGGGCCTTACTCTGGCAGAAATAAAAGCATGAAAAACCTCAGAGATCAGAAACAGGACTCTCAGGATGATGTCCCAAATAAAAAACTAGTTTCAGATATCTGAAATAGGGTTTTTCGTCTTTTAGGACTTTCAGATCTCTACATCTATTTGAGTTAACTCATATGGATGGTCCCACATTTTCTTTCCACTGCCTAAATGAGATTTTCTACTGATATAACATTCAGAGAAGCCCATTTTAACTGTGCATATAGAATCTCCTTTGCATTTGAAAAACTGTTCTAATGTGCACAGGATGTATTATTCATATCATGCCTGCTGTAATTTACATACCTCAGGAAAAAGTATTCACACTCTGGGTTTTCATTTGTTGCACAGACAATACTGATAATGCTCACTAGAGCTGTGTGACTGTCTTAAAGTACAGTTGTTGGTCACCATGGAAATTTAGTGTAACTAAATAATCTTAACACACAGTTCACATGTCTTTATACATTAGTATAGTATTCCTTATATTTAGCAGCAATATTTCCTTAGCCCTTGGTAAACGCTGTGGTAGAGGTATTCACTTACTCAGAAAGAGAGAGCAAAAGGGTGTCCTTTTAAGAGCAGGCGCTTGCAGCAGGTACTGTAGGGCTCCCTACGTATTTCCATAATGGATCAGAGTTTCATAGTTTGAAAGCAAAAGAGTATTGGTCCTCTAATTTCCTAATTATGAATTCTGAAAATTAAATCTGAAATTTGAAATTCAAGATGAGTGTTTCTGGCTTTGATTTTGAAAAATTGTGCCACAAGGACTTTAGCAAAGTTTTTCACAAGAACTACAAGACAATAAAGCTCCATAGCCCTAATGTAGTTCCACTCACTAGAAATAATAAAAATTACAAGACTCAATTTTTATCTTTTAAAGTAACTAAAGGCCAAACAGAGACTCAAACATAGCAAATGAAAATTTGCTATCACAAACTGACGTGGGAACCAAGAGAAAATACTCTTGGGCCGGAAATAATCTTTCACTTTTTCTATAGCCATACAAATAAATTCCAAAGGAGAAAACTGTCGTAGCTCTCCCTCTTCCTTCTCTTTTAATTAATGAATAGTACAAAGCTGCCCTTGGGGCTTAAAGTTCTATACAGACAGATACTGAAACTCATGAGAAGAGTTTACTGTAATGTATTCCTCACCAGAAGAATTACTATGCCATCAGAGATCTTGTATCTCTTTCCAGTGCTGAGGTAGCTCTTAAATGCTGGAATAGACAAGGGTTTTTCTCTCTGTAGGCTTAGCTCGAGCCACAGATGATGTGCATTGCTCTCTTGCATCCCACAAGATGCCTTCAGGTCACACCCCTTCCCTGGAAGTTTGTAGCAGCTCTCCTGCTCCCTCAGAGGTGTGGATTCGCTGCTGCCGCCTCCTCCTTAATCATCAAGACCTGCTTAACCTCTTAGGAGGGGTTTTGCGCCTTTTTCTGCCCCTTACTGAGAGAAACACTCTCAGGCCTGCTCCTACTGCATATCAGCAGCTCTGTGGCTTATGCTCCTCTCTGTTCATGCCAGGCTTCTTTGTTCATCCCTGCATTCCATGACCCTCTTTCCCAATTTCACTTCCCTGCACCTATCTTGTATGTGCCCCATCCTAACTCTGGCTGATATTCTGGAATCGGGTTTTGAACTCTACACATAGTTATATTTTTTCAAGACGTATGAAACAGTGAAGTTCTGTACTCAACCCTTTTGTGAATTCAAACTAAGCCCAAAAATCCATCCCACAACCTGCATATCTGTCACCCAAACTGCTGCTTGCTGAACACTCCTCTGTTGTCTTTGTTATTCTATAGGACTTCAGAAACAATCTGGTCACTAATCAAATGCACTTTAAATGCAGATTTTGCTTTTCTGCTTTAGAAAACCAACTAGTATCTTTAATACCATTCGGGACTTATCTCTTTTGCCTGAATTCCCCCCTGTATTTGATGAGAGGTAGATGAGATCTGAGCTCCCTGTTTCCTGATAACTATTCTTGGCTCAATAGATTCTCTTTTTGCCAGGACCTGTAAGTGTGAAAGCAGATGTTCCCCGACTAGAAGCTAATGCCTTTTAGCAAGAATTGTTTCAGGCAGTAATATCTAAAAAAGTGAAGAGCAAAATGTTCTCCTGCAAAGACCTTTAAACAAGAACTCATCCAAGCCACAAATCCTTCCCCTAAACCACCTGATCCTGCTCACTTTACAAAGTATCCCTTTTACACGCAGTTTTTTAAGGTATCATTTATGTCATTTAAGAGTTTTCAAAGATCAGGCACAGAGTGCTGTCCTTAATACGTGTTGACACTGAAGACAATGGGTACAGACTGTTCCTGCAGCTTCCTGTGGTTGCACAGCTTTGTGGGGAAGGAGCCCTTGGTCAGAAAGCAGGTGCTTATCATTTACCAGATTCTTCTTCGTTTAGGGGGTGAGCAAGCTACTAAGCAAATCCAGCTGTAAATTTAAGTCTATGCATACTAACAAATATTAATATAACCTTACAACAAGTACTTGCCAGATCTGTGCTCTGACAGAATATGTAGAACAGTCTCCCATCATTTGTTACTCTGGCATAAATACCTACAGATATTTGTGATTTCTTTTCTATTCCCAATCTCTTTAGTGGAAAAACTATCACAGTTTAAATGAAAAAAAATATTGGCCTCATGTGAGTTTCATTCATTGTATTGCAGAAGAGTTAATTGCAAGGGGGTCTTCTTGCCAATGACTGGAGTCTACTAATGAACTATTTAAAGCTAATACCTAAAAAGCATCAATAGAACCTTTTAATGAGCCCTCTCAGATTACATTTTTCCCAGTTATCTTGACAGGTGAGTTGAGTTTAAGCAATTTACACTATGTAATACTATAAAGGAAATGTGCTGTAGCAGATCTTGTAGGACTAACAATCTCACTAAGATCAACCTTCCCTGAGCACACTGCTGTCAGATATATGCTGCTATTTTTAAAGTGTTTCCACATTACAGAAGAAACGCGTTAAAGAGAAGCATCCAAATTTCCACATTACAGAAGATGACCTAGGAAATTCTATTGCAATAAGCAAATATTGCTCCCATTGATATAATCAAGTTCCTCTCTGGTGCAATGATGTTATTTCAGTTTTATACCTGTTTAGCCAAAATGGGAATTGGTCTATTTGTCTTCTCCAGGCTAATATTCCTACAAACTGCACTGCGGCCCTGTATAAAGCCGGGTTATTCATAGCAATTTTCATAAACACTCACTACACTGAATCTTAAAAATCCTTTAGAAAGTGCTGGTGTCAACTTATATTTACAGGTAATGCTTGTGTCACTGAAGTGCAGGTTTTTTTCTAATCATTATTGTAAAACTGGTGAGCCAATGGAGAACCCATATGATCAGTTGTTTCCACACCGTACTTTTCCCACTGCCTATTTAAGATCATGAGGAATATTTTTGCTACAAACCCTGAATGCTTTCAAGCAACCTTAAAATGGGAGTTTAAAAGGGATTGCCCTAAAGTCCTGTATATTCAGTAGAGAAATGGTGAATTCATTGTATTTTTAGTGTCACTGGTTTTAGTGACAATCTAATGGCAAATAAAGGAAAAGAAACTTAAAGGAAAATAAATCATGTAATGGAAACATGGATTTATTTCTTAAACTATCTACAATTTCTGCCATACAGAGGCCTTGGAAGGAGCACACATTCTTGGGAATTTGAATCTAAATTATGGGAAATAGGGAAAGGTATATCTCTTGTATCTGAAATCCATTAACAACATCTATCCTGCCCTTCTGATCCACTGTAGGTACTTGTTCCTGTTTTGCAGGGAAGATGGTACAGACTCTCTTGCCATATTTCCATCACTGCTTTTATTTATGCAGCTAAATCCTAATACTAAAGGGGCAAAATTATGCCAGCTTTAAGCTTTTCTGAACAAGTCTGGATAACAGACTGTTTTTATTTCTTATTTATTTTGAATTCGTGCAGCACTGCTGAAAGACGTATTGTCATGACACATGGGGAGACAAACATTGTGGAGTACCAGACTGAACAAAAGAAATGAGACCTCGCAGTATCATTTATACAGCCTGGTGAAGCATCCTGGCAGCAATCTAAGGACTGAACCATTCCCAAGTTATGTCAGGGACCAGCAAAAGCAGGTGGATCTGAATGGGATCTCACCAGACGCTGATGTGGAGTTTAGCAACAGATTTATCTCAGGGACAGGTGTTTCTGATCAGCCCTAGAAGCATCTGTGTTTGTCCTGTTTTCCTGGAAGAAATCTATCAAATCATAATTTCACAGGTTCCTGAAAAGACTTTGTATCATACTGAAAGAATTCCTGTGGACCAAAGCATTAGTTCAGAATGAAAAACTGACTATGACAAATGTTTCTGCAACAAAGTAGTAATGACTTGCAATATACTTCAGTAAAGTTTTAGGTGTCTTATCTCTTTGATTCATCTGAAATTGGGCAGTGAACTAACCACTCCTAATTTGTGTTGTATCCTTGTGGATGTCATGTGCAATCTCATGAGATTTCTATTGCAGCCAAGCAGTAATTTATTTAACTAACCATTAGAAAGAGTATCTTAGCCTAGTGAAATAATTTAATATTCATCATAATAATTCAAATATTAATGGATTCATGTGATATTCTGTCACTGTCATACGCATTGATACAAAAATTCCATTATAATTTTCTTATACCATAACATTATGATAAATGATAAGTAGTATGGGGCTGAGATGGCATTGTAAATCTGAAGGACACTGTATTTTCAGAGAGTACATTTACACCCTGAAAGAGCATAGAAGTACTTGTTTTCAGAGAACACCAGCTTTAAAGCAGTACCTATAGGTAAGCAATTTATTAAAATAGGGTATCTATTACACTGAGATTAAATCTGAGAAAGAATAATTTTTACATTTGTTTTATTTTTTGCTAAAGGATAATTAGAGTGCTTGGAGAAATTATTAATCCACTATTCAGAAAAGGCCTGAATCTCAGATCAAACCATTCAGAAAATTTTAGGTTCATGTTGTAGCAAGGACTACAGTTAGTCCTGAGAGCTGTAGCTCAATAAAGTCTTATCTGCTCAAAGGCTAAAAAAAATCCCTGAGTCATGAACTGCAAGCCTACTTATTGGGTTAATAACCCTATCTCTTTTTAATGTTTTTTTACCATTGTTAAGGTTTCCTTCTCTTTATTGTCAACACTACAGCGACTTTGCAGTTTAGTTTTGTACTCACACATATGAAAGTAGAGCCTGTTGCCACCCATGTTCTTCTACTCAGGCCTGGACAGCTATCTTCTCATTGCAGACAACAAGGATTTGAAAACAAAATCCAGTAATTCCCAGGTAAACCACTCTGAACTGTTGGTAGTGAGTAACTGTAACTGGGGAGCAACTGGTTAAAGCATATGAAATTCTAAGCCAAACAATTCAAAACACTACTTACTGATACGTATTAAAAGATTAGTCAGTGGAAAATCAATTACTAAGTGCATATAAAATAGGGTAGGAATCTGCCTGATGTACAAAGGAGAGTGCTTCACTTTACATCATGCCTGCAGTCTCCTGTCAGTTGTCCCTTGATCCTCTGCCAAGGGATATTAACTTTCCATTCCTCACCATCAACCTTACTACCCTCTGACCTCTATTTCTTAACCATTTCTCCATTTATTCTCCTCCACTTTCTCCTGTTGCCAAGAAGTATCCCATTTCTATCCTAGCTATTAACTCCCATTCTTCTCCACCTCTTCTCTAGTAGTTCATTTTTCTTTGTCCAATTATCCCCTTCATCACTGTCTGGCCACAAGTAGCTACAGTCTTTCTTATTTTTGAGAATATGCCACTTTGGCAAGCCTGAGAAAGATCAGGGCTGTGATATTTCTCATTTTCTTCTTCATTGATCGCAGAGGAGTTGAAGTTGCTGAGAATGGGGATTCCTTTAGCTGGAACTCAGACAGGCAGCTGCCATGACTGTTGTGATCCTACAGGGAAGGATTTCAGTGATGCAAGTGACAGCTCCAGCCACCGTGCCAGCACAAGTCAGTAGAGGTCATACTGGGAGGAAAAAGACAGAATCTTACTCTTGTTGCTGAAACTCTCATTAGCCAGCCTGGTTATCAGTGCAGGCAGACAGCAGTGGGATGGAGATAGACACCATTTACCACAGACTGTGAACTTTTAGGGAGAGCTGCCTTCACTGCTGCCTCACTCTACTTCTTTTCTCAACTCTTATGAGCAAGTTAAAACTTGTCTCGAGGCTGCAAGAATGCAGGAGGAAAGGCAGAGGTGTCCGGCTCCCAGCCTCTCAGTCTGGCTGCAGGCTGAGCTGCAGGTCTGAATGGTGGGTCAGAGATTGTGAGGCCGAGTTAGGAGAGCCTGCTGGTATACGAGGGGAGAATCAGGTGGATATCAGGAAACCATTGCCTCCAGGAAGAGGGGATCTGAAGCTCCAGAAGTCTTCCAAAGACTGATACTGTGAAGACATGCTGTAAGAGAGAAGCAGCAAAATCCTACTAGGATCTCTAGCCAGAGAGTCACAGGTTTTAAAGGTCTCTGGGTGACTAATCCTGGAAAAAGGATATAAAAGCCATGTCAGAAGAATGATCCAAACTGCATTTTTGTGCTGAAGAGAGTCATGTTATGACATGAGTTACAGCAGCACCCAGAGACACCAGGCAGCACAGTGCAGTGCATCCCTGTGCTCGGTGGTGCAAGTGCTGCTTGCTCTGAAGGGATCCGTTCTGCACTCCAAGGGCAAAGACGAGCACTGCAAACCCTGCAGCTTCAGAGGTGCCAACTGACCTTCCCAAAGTCACACCCCCTGACAGGTGAGAGCTGGGAATAACACCCCTCTCTCCAAGCTCCTCGGTCACAGCCCTACCTGCTAGACCGTATTTCCCAACCACAGTCACACTCCTCTAATTAGTCTTGTTTCCTTGGAAACCCGCAGATCCAATTGCTTCTTTGTTGAGGCTCTCTAAGGCCAGCTCTTGGGATGACAAAAATATTCAAGGCCACCACCCGCCCCCCAATAATGTCTCTTTTTTTTCCTCTCCTCTCCTAATTTCCTTTCTTAAGAAACATAAATGGCTCAGGAAACTCGGGTGTTTGTTCCCTTCAAAAATCAAGAGAAAAAAAAAATATTGATTTTCTGGACAGATGATACAGACATGGTCAGTTAGTAAGACCCTTTCCATAAGATTTGCCTTCTGTGCACCTCAGTGTCAGCAAGTATCCAACATGAATGTGATTTTCAAGCTGAAGCTGGATAAAACTTATAGAGAAAGAGAAAATCACCCCCTGCCTCCCTTGCTCCAACCCCCTCCAATTTATTAAACTTGCATAATGCTCCTGTGGGTGCTACAGACAAGATATTTGAAGAAAATCACTGCTGGCATAAAGATATGGTTTTGATTTGGCTACATTTATTCTGCAAGTCAAACAGCTTACACAGATCTTGGCAGCATTGTAAACAAGACATTAGCTGAGTCACAAAGCCAGGATGCAAATTTTGAATGCCTTGAAACTCTCAGGACACTGGACCAACAAGTCCTATTCTGTATAACACAGATTAATAAAGTCTATTTGAAAAATTCTAGTACATATTACTAATATGCACAAAATGTCAGTGTATTTGGATTTAAGGTTTTTGCTTGGAGCCTATTGTATCAAAAAAATCAAAATCAAACCTGGCACTTTAATCTTTTATAAACCGATTTTGCAGGAATGTTATTTTGATTTAGAATGTTTAAAAACTGCAGGCTTTTCAGCCATCACACAAGTACTGGACTCTATCGTGTTCAGAGCAGTTACAAGTTGCATCTGCTTAAGATGCCAGAGGACAGGAATTTTGCAGAAGATAAGAAGCTATGATGAAAAAAAATTGATACTGTTCCTTTTTGTTTTCTTGCTTTTTTCCTCCTGCTTTTCAATAGGAATTGGGGCACTGTGTTACTTAACTGATTCTGACACATTGTGGATAGCATAAACTTGCAAATTTTGCTATTCCAGGCAAATTTTACAGGCAGAAGAAGAGTCAAATACAGTATCTGAGAAGTGAGTGTTAGAGATTATTTTCAGGAACAGCATCTTCGTGTTCACGGCCTGTGCCTTCAGATAAGTTACCTGAAGCAGAAAGCAGAGGCAGAGCAGAATGAGCAAACTATACTGAATTGAGTGTGCTGCTAATAGGGTATGAAGGTCTGGAATAAAATTTCCAGCATATTTTTTACATGTATATGTAACCTGTAACAGTAGCAGTAGTAGCAGAATCCCTGCAGCTACTGAATAAATAGCAGGCTGGAATGTGTTTTCTTTTTCCCTTGGTTGTTTTTTTGTTTTTCTTCCCAAAAGGTATGGTTCAGGTTAGATAGGGAAAGTAAGTCCCTTTTGGGAAGGACCATTTTTCATATTGATATTCTTTTGAACACTGCAGTAGAGAGTCTCCGGGTTATTTTAATAGCAAGCAATAACAGTCAACTAAATAGCCCTGTCTATTCCATTTGTAAGTCACTAATTAGCAAATATTTTTTTCCCTATTTCTACTCAAGATATCACTAGGCAAGAGTACACACAAGTTATGCACATATCTTTTTCCTGTTTTCCCTCTCACTCTGCTTTGCAGACACACCACCATTCCTGCACAGCACTGCAGACTCAGCAGTGGCTTTAAACAACCAGTGAAGCATTGAGAAGGTGGAATTCCATCTGGGCAGGCTGTTTCACTCTGACACCTCCTAAAAGATGCAATAACCAAGAAAAGAACAGCTGAAGTAGCTGAAGACATGTTTCATTTTCACTTAAGACAACACAGACATTTAAAATCACGTAATTTATCCTCTCTGCCCCCTTATACTCCACATGACAGAGAGGCAAAATCCCCTTCCTTGATAGGCGTGCTGAAGGTACTGATGAGAGGAGAGGATTGCATGTGAGGAGAAGATTGCTCTCTGGTATTTCTGTTAGGCTTTTTGCCAAGACATGAATCTCAGCATGACAAATTTCTAACATAAAAACATATTCTCTCTCACACAGTTGTCTTCCAGAAATGGAATTGACCATGTACCCAACCATCATTTCAGCATATGTGCACACCATGACTCTGAACCATATCACTACAGTGTTACCCAGACAAACAGACTACTATTGTATAACCATTCCGGTAACAGCTCCCTGAAATACAGCAAAACTGGTATCAAACTAATTGTTATAATGTGAGTGTGCATTAAACAGGAGATTGGAAAAGTACTTCAACATGTATTTCTATTTATTCTGTCGGCAGATAGGAGAGCCCAAGGGATGAGCAAAACTCCTTATTTCCAAGTCCAATGCACATTTATATTAGGCAGAAAGAAAGATTGAAAAGGAATAAATGGCAGGGGGAGAAAATAGCTAAGTAATGAAAAGTAACGCCTGAAGTAGACATAAGAAAAGAAACAGAGGAATGACAAGATAAGAAAACAAAAAAATCAAGAGGGAAAAAGAGGGAAGAAAGATGAGCAAAGAAGAGAAGCTGTCTCATGGCATCACCTGCCTTAATACCCTCTTAGGGAGGCTGGCCTGAAAGAAGAATCAAATTTCCCATGGAGTTATGCCATGAGAAATGAAACAGAGATGTTCACTTTCACCCCGTCCCAGTATCCATTAACAACATTGCACAAGAGCAATTAACATGTATTGACAAATGTCTCTTTGGGATAGGGAGGCATCACCCTCCAGTCTCCAAAGTAACACATAATGAGAGAAGCAGCTTGTTATAGGTCACGCAGGACATCTGTGACAAAGC
Organism: Falcunculus frontatus; assembly: GCA_013398115.1. Lineage (NCBI taxonomy): Eukaryota > Metazoa > Chordata > Aves > Passeriformes > Falcunculus > Falcunculus frontatus. Next base: position 871,415 of record VZRV01005299.1, on the reverse strand, counting down.
TGGAAATTGGCCCAGTCTCCTGGGTTTCAGTCTAATGCTCTTAACAAAAAGATCAATTGTGGGGGACACAATTGTATCAGCTTGGGGACAACAGTCATAGCGTTACACACTCCAGTGCACTGCAAAGACACAAATTTCTAGAAGGTTGTTTTGTTAGGTCTGAACATCCCTAAATCAAACAACCTTTTCCTGAAACATCTAGAGTTAATATTTGTCAAACTTACCATTCTCCTTCACAGGTGCTGAAGCCAATGGGGGAGATGTGGATTTGGCAGACAGTGTAACAACTTTGTCCAACATGAAGCATCGGCCCAGGTGCAGTGACATTCTGGCTGAGCTCCTGCAGTGTGAGAGGGACAGCAATGAGCACTTGTCACAGGCTGTGCCCAGGGCTAAGCCTGGTTCCTGGTAGTCCCGTAATTACCCTCCCAGAAGACCTCCCTTATTCTTGTGAAAATGGGCTGACATGCTTGACTCTGAACTCTTTTCTTCTCTAAGGATGAATCAAAGCAATTTCTGATGGAGGGGTTTCTCTGGGACCCTCTTTAGGATCTGCCTCAAATCAAACATCAAAAATTTGGAAAACCACCAAGGCTTTTCCAAATTCTTCAAAGCTAGAGCTTTCCCCTTCACCATCATCAAGCTTTTATTCTCCCCTAATGATTTCTCCACTTCAAACAGCAATACCCCTTCCTCCGTTGTGCTCTTGGGGAAACATAGGAGATTCCTGCTTTTCCGTGTGATTGGGTTTCATCCATGGACAGGCCTGTAAGCATGGCATGGCTTGTTGGTCAGTTCATGTGCCGTCCTCTACAACTGATCCCACAACTGCACACTCCACAGCCCCTTGCTGAGGCAAAGTCTCCCATCCACAGCAGACTGAATGAAGAGCCAGACCCTCAGGCATTAAAAGAGGGGTTTTGGAGATACTGAACTAGTGTCTACATCTGCTCTAGAGCTACTACAAATAAGGGGGTTCATCTTATTCTGAATGAACTGTTTTGAACAAAAATCAGTTTCAATCTGCAAAGGAAGAGGCTCCCTTAGGCTGACACCTGTTCTAATTGTTTGCCAGAGAGGGTTAATGAAAGAAGGGAAGAACCATGATGCTGCTGCATTTTGATTAAGGAAGTGGTGCATATAACGAGATATGTTGTAGAGAGGGTGGACTTCATTACCAGAATGTAAGAGACAAATAATTTAAATGTAGACTTTTCAATACCTGTTTCTGGAAAGGTGATATAAATGCCTTGTTTTTCATGCAACATTCTTCCTAAATTTTGATCAATCCCTATTCTTCATGCTACCAAATGCTAATTCTTAATTTTATCACAAACCATCCCAGTGCTTTTCAGTTTTAAACTACTTGATGGCAGAATTTATAAATGTACAGCAATTATGCAGTGATGACTTACAGGAGCAAATTTCAGAGTTCACAATGATCAGGCTGATTTTTTTTTAAGTTTGTTTTGGTTTTAGAAAGCAGTGTTTCACGGGGGAAGACTCAGAACAAGTAAAAGTTGCAGGGAAACTGAATCTGAACTGTAGTCTTTCAGCCAATGATTCTCACTGGCACTCTTAGGTTTATATAAACCTCTCCCTCTAAATCACAGTAAAATTTGGTGACACAGGTTTAAAGACAAGCCAGTATTAGAGTCAGCCAACAGTTTGTAGCAGCCCTGTGCCTTTACCCAAAGAATATCTAGCTAGCTATGACTTATCTCCTTTGGGAGTGATATGATCTGTTATTTTAGTCTGCAGTTATGAACAACAGCAACCAAAGAAATAGAAAACAGGCAAGAAACCAGATTTATATTGAGATCACTGTAGCAACAAGAGCATATTTCCAAATACCCGGAGCCAAATAGCAGTTGGTACTTCAGGAGATAGGATTTTGTCCCAGTGAATGCTGGCATTGTATCAAACCACAGAAAAGTGCTGTGGTAGATAGGGAAAAAATACCTCTTCCTGAAAACAGTAACCTTGTCTCATTCTGCATTTATGCATTCCTTCTCTTTTCCAAGAGGGTGGAACTCTTGTCACCCTAAAAACTCTTCCCACCCTAAAACCTAGCTGTGGCTTTACATAAATTGTTGGCTTTCTTCATTTCTCTCCATCAAACATAAAAGAAAAATCAAGTACTTTAAACCAGGCCAGATTGGTTTCATTTTTTTGCCCTAACATTAGTCAAAATAAATATCCCTCAGGAAATAGTTTTGGCATGTAACTGAACAGCTTAGCTAATTTTCTTCCTCCTAATATGGATGTAATTATGGACAATACAGTGTGCTCTTATTGCAATCATTGTGATAGAACCGCATTTGCACAGTAAGCTGCTCTGAGACAGATTTTCTTGTATCACAGCTGCAGTGGGTGTCTTCTTGCTTAAAAAGAATGACTGTTCAAATAATTTCTAATACTGGCTCTTGACCCGGAAGCATTTAAGGAAACTGACAGCGACCAAAACTTCTAGCTGCTGGAATGTGAAAATTCTGAAAAGATAAAAAATAAAAATAAAGGAATTTCATGGTCCCTTCTCCCTAGCCCAGCTACCAAGTGGTTTAACTGTGGATGTGTGCTTATGGAGCTGTGCGGTTACAGAAAATAACAGATAGAGATTACATTAATCACCCCTCAATCCAAGCTGAAATTAGACTGGTGGAAATTTTTGGCTGTATCCCTGTTTCTGCCTCTGTCTTTTTAGTACTTGTCAGGATATGGCACTTAAAATAGTTTCATTGCATGAGTGATCTGTTCTCCATGGATCTGGATATGCTTCCTCCACTGTGTGATGTCTTCACCTTGTGAGGGCCTCCTCTTCAGTTTCCAAACATACAGATGGTAGCTAAAAGGTACAGAACTTTGGCAACAACATTTCTGGCTATTAATTCAGTCATGTAATGAATTTTACCCTTTCAGAGTATAACATTTCAAGCTGTCATTTCAGTAAAAGACATGTGGAAAATTGTTTGAGGAAGTTTTTTGGACTCAGTTCTTGTTGGATGAATGAATCCTGTGATAAATCCTGTGATGTTGTCCTCATGATTACATTACCTGTGCTAAGCAAGATCTCTGGCTGATAGAGCAGCCATGGCAGGTGAGAAGTTGAGCTTGGAAGAGCTGCATGATCCTCTCTGACATCAGCAGTCCTGCAAGGCAGCCAGCCCCAGTGGAAGACGAAGAGTGCGAGATGGCATCTGGTTCAATGCTTCTACTTTCTCACACCTTCATGTCTTGCAGCAAGGCAGCTCACGCTCTCATTGCTGAAACGAGTCACAGCCAGGGAATGACCCTTGTATACAGAGGATTTCAAACTGGCCTCAGAAGAAATTGTTGTTTGAATCTCAATGTTTTGGCTGCTTGTCAGATGACAAGGGCTAGGAGGAATGAGTTCAGACCAGCTGTGGCTGAGTTGTGTTGTGATTTCGCAATGAGTCCCAGCTGGCTGGTAAGAAACCATGAAACCAGCCAGACCTTTTCCATCTCCTTCTCTGAGGTATGACTCCACTTTGCACTTCAATCTGAGCCCAGTGACCAGTGAGCTCCTGCTGGAGATGTCTTCATTGGTAGCAGGAGTAAAGGACTCTCAAGGCAGAAGCACAAGTCCTCACCTCAGCTGTGTTGTTGGATATGATGGAGTATTTTGTTTCAACAAGCATTGTCATATGGAAGTCATGGCTCCCCAGCCTGTGGCAGTTTCTCTGCTATAATTGTCAGAGGACACAGAAAAAAAGCTTTCTCCTCTTTTTTTTTTCCAGTTCTACCTTCACAAAAGGAAAGGACTAGCAGGATACAGAGGGTTGTTATGTCCAAGGCCTTGATCTCTCGGGCACATGAATTACTCCCCTCCAGAAACTAAGGCAGTATCATTTTGAAAGTAGTTTTATTCCCCTCCCCCTGTAACAGACTGAGAGAAGTAGACTTTTGAGACTCTAATCTAGTGACTGAAAAATCTTTTACCAGTCTTAATTTGCAGATGCTAAAGATGTTTATAACAACAATACCAAATGACTCCTCCATTATATATGGTACACGGAAAAAGCAAAGTCTGTTCTATTTCTCCCTGTTCACCTGAGCTCACTCAGTCCGGAGTTACATGAATTCTGATTTTTCATTAGAGGTACAGTGATGATAGCTTTAGGCTCCTGTTTCAGACTGATGAGCATTATGTGAACCTTTGACCAAAGGTTAAAGCCTTGCAGTCTGAGATGGGAGCTGGTAAATTGCCCCAAACACTGAAAGCAGCCGGGACTGTTGGGGTTGCAGGACATTGACCAGCCCCGACCTCAGGTCCAGCTGACTGGACTAACGTGAGGAACTGCTGGCTGTCATGGGAGAAATTGCTGGACGTGACAGATAACGACAGAAGCTACTGAAAGCACCATGAGGAATGGCTGAGTTTCACAGGTGATTCAGAGGGAGTGATGTGAGAGATGGACGAACCTCCCTGAAAGGGAGCTTTGGAACCTTGTGCAAGACCAACAGCAGCTTGATAACCATATCAGCCACAGGATATAAAGCTGAGATTAACTGTGCCAGTAATGGTATCAGGAATATTGACTGGGCTATGGTTGTAGTAAAAATGGAACCAATAGTAAAAAACATAAATGAAGCTGGGTTGTTTATCTGAAGAGGATTCGGGGGAGAAAGAGAGGGGCAATGATGGTGAAATAAAACAGCAAGAGGTGGAAAATAAGGTAACAAGATATTTAAAAGGTGTTATTGTGGTTATCCAAGGGTACCTGCCAGGCACGTCTGCATTTCCTCAGTGCAAGTACAGCAGGACAACAAACCTATTGTCCTTACCACACCACAGGTGTCAGGTGTGCTTCCATGGCCTGGTGGACCACAGGATATGGGGGATGCCTTCCCTTGCTGGCCAGGGTACAGCCAGGATGGCTGTCTTGAGCATCATGGTGTCAACTGAGTCCATTCGCATTTCAGGCCTGAGAGCATCATAACAACATCCTCAGGGGAATAAAGCAAAAGTGATGTGAGCCTTGCACTTGAGACAGGCAGCTATGGGGAGAGGCAGGGTTTCAGGATTCAGCCCCTTCAGAAAATGGGAGCTAAGCACTGGGGTTGGGTGAGAGAGCCAAGGGCTAAACTGCTGGGTTATGTAGTGAGAGAGGGGAATTGTCATAGCCTTGCCCCTCTTAAAGAATTAATGGCTGTGACTGCAGTTTTTGCAAGACAGACCTTGTAGGAATCTTTCAGGCAAGCTTTGAGAATTAAATGTGAATTTAGTTCCCTCCAGGATTTTACAATTCTTCTGATCCCATCTGGACTAAGGGTGACTCTGCATTGCAGTTTATTGAACTGAATTTCTGTACTGTCTTCACTTACTGAGCTTTAGTCCAGCTCATGGAGAGCCCCCAGGGAAAACCAAATTGGATTCTCTTCAGTTAACACCAAAGAAGGACTTAATTGAGGGGCAGCTGGGGAGGTTTCACAGTTTCTTTTTGCAAGCAATTAAACTCCTTTGTCCAAAAGTGTTGTGTAAGCCACATGAATGTTTTCAGGTCCCTTTTTGACTGTCAGTGATTTTTCTTAGGTGGGTTTGCTCCCTGTGTAAGGGATGCTCGTCTTCTGAATTAGTGAATTCCTCTGTGCACCTCCATCTTTCCTTCTCGTCCCACTGCAAAGGTTCAAAGATCAATGGTGTGAATCTGTGAAGCTGCAAGGTACTTGAAATAATAACACTGAAAAATTTTAGAGCAGACATGCAAGGAGATTACAGAGAATATGGGAGAGCATAAATGTAAAACATCAGAATGCTATTTTCTTATCAAAATAAATTGATTTTATGAATCAGCATAAGAAGTGAAGTTTGTACAGTGACATTCCTCTAAAAATGTTATATATTGTCACTGAGGGCGGAGTGTCTAAATTTTTTTTCATATTCCTTTTTTCTTCTTTATTGCACAAAATAAATATATAGGCCTTCCCAATTGAAGAATTTCTCAAACATGATGTCAGGGGATTCTTTCTTCAGAAACATGCCACAATTCTGCAGTGTCTGTTACTCTAAAAACATAAACGAAATCAACTTGTTAGTTTTAAATTTTGTCAGCTTCTCTTTCAGACATTGCTGAGGAAACACAGCTCTCTATTAAGCAGGTATCTCTTTCTCTGAGCCCACATTGAAATAAATGGTCAATAATGTATTTTAATTTAATCTGGTTTAGGTTTTATTTTATTTTATTGTTTTCCATCCATTTCCCTGGGTTAGATTAAACCTGCCTGGATGAAATTAGAGCTTTTTCCAGAAAGCCTTCTTTTCCCAACCTTGGGTGCTATAAGACAATCTTAGCCATTTATTGGATTCTTAGGTACCGGAATTCCCAACCACAGAACCACAGAAGCCACAAAGATAAAACCCAGAGGGTTTAAAGCTGATCCTTTTCACATTCAGCAGGTCCAGATTAACTGTGCAGCATTGACTCAAGGGTCTGGAGCACCAGCCTCATTTTACATGCACTGCACCATGCCAGGCCATATCTTTCTCAGTCATAAACATAAAGAAGAAATACGGGAGCCCTGCAAAGACCGTGCAAACTATGTATGGAACAAGCTGTAGCAGATGGAGGTGGACATGTGGGGGACTACAAGATAGATGGTGGTCTCTGCACGCCAGCAGCTCTTACTGAGTGGGCCCTTATAGACTGGTTGAGAAATGGTGATGATGAACTGAAACCTTTTCCTAAAATATCATCAACTAGAGTGTAATCCAGCTTGGAAAGTCAGAGCTCCACTGAAGAATACATTCTTTGCATGGACAAAGACAAGCAGAGTAGCTGAAGGAGCCTAAATAGGAAAGGAAGCCTTTCACTGAACCTTTTAAACAACAAAAGAATTTACAAAGAAATGAATCATGACTAAGCAGGAAGCATGAACAGTGTACTGTGGGCAAATCAAAAGCAGATAAATATTTTCACAGTGAAAAGTATTTAGTAGGTGTCTTGCCCTTTAGTGACTAATACTGATTGCTGTGCTCTGGTAACGTGTAATTTGCCGGATCAACTCTTGGTTGGCAAAACTGGAATGAAGGTAGAAAGAATGTTTCCTCTTGACATGTCCAGCAGCTGAAAGCTCTCAGAAAATTTAGAAACATAGGCTTATTCTTGTGAAGAAATAGATAAGAACATTGCAAAAAATAGACTGAGATGCCAGTATTTTTGTCTGTATTACATGTTCTTGAATTCAGAGAGAAGAAAAACGTTTTGGTAGTGGTGGGTTTTTGGGGTATTTTCTTTTGCATTTTTTGCCTTTTNTTTTTTTTTTTTTTTTTTTTTTTTTTTGAATGGAAATCCTCCACTAATCCTTTGTGTTAGAAACAGGAAAAGGTGAAGCAAATTTATCAACAAATCTGGTACACAGGAAAAAACCCCACATATAATTACCCTCACTGTCTGATTCCTGAGAGATAAGTGATTCCTTGCCTCTGTCTCTTTTTGCAGTCTCAAGCTCTTTAAAAGGCATCTGATTGATCACACTGACACGTTTTAAATCCATCTCTCCACAGCAGAGATTTGCAACAGAAGGAGAGGGATTTTAATCTAACACATGATCTCATGTTCTCTGAGCACATCCCACAAAGCAGACTACTGGGGGAAAAGGGGGAGAACTCAGCATTCCACAGGTTGGGGGTCCCCTCTCAGCCCCAAAGGTGCAGCAGACAGGAGAGTCCTGACCCCCAACCACCACAGCACACACAGATAATAAGTGAACTCCAATATCCCAGACTAGGTCTATATATGAGATATAGATGGAAAAGATGCCAGTCCCACGTAGTAGCCAGCAAAACAATTCTGCTTTGGACACTGAAGTTCTAAAAACTTTTAGGAAAGGCCAGACCCTCACCTGAAATAATTTAGTATGGTTGTTCTGAATTTACACAAGCTTAAAAAAAAATACTCATTAAGATTCATTCTTTCAGCCCTTCCTGGCAAAAGGCTAAAAATGAGCCAAGCTGGAGGAGATGTGGGTGGGAGAAACTCATGTGCTGGGAATTGCAGCTGTAGCTTCAGTGGACCTCTGAATCTGCAGGACCTGGGGAGTGCTTTGGGTCAGGCAGAGATGACAGAAAACCATCTATGTATATTATGGCCCTGTCAAGGTTTCTAACTGTTAGGTTTTTCTCAAAGAATTTTTCTGCATGGAGTACCTGTCCCTGTTTCAGTCTGATTCACAACTCCATTGCTACAGTTTTATGCTGATATAACCCTTCTGAAAATCAATCAGCCAGACTGGTGCTGGTATAAAACTGGAGTGATGCAGTGGTGAATCAGACCCATGGTTACAAAACAATGTTTGTAGGAAATTACATAACTGGATTGGGAATATTTTGAAGAAATTAATCACTAAAAAAACCCCCAGATATGATTATGTTTAAACTTTCCTGACAACAGAACAATAAATATATTGCCCATTCCCTAATCACACACCGACCTGTTTTGAAAAAGAACTAGTTTCATTACAAAGCTGAACAAACCCAAAAGATATGAAGAAGTACTACTTGCCTGGTTCATACTGACAAAACATCTGGTATTCTCTCACACTGGAAGGCAAGGCTTTGCCCTTGCAGCAAATTTAAGAGGAAAAATCAACATTTTCCTTAGTAAGTGAGCATACAAAATGCATCAGGAGGAGGCTTAGTGCTGAGTTGAGCTAGTTGTAATGAAATAAATACCCATTTTGTGTCTTTGGGATGGGACCTACTTTGTATGACTGAATTGAAAACTGATACCCTGCTTCATCTCATCTACTCCATCCTTCCGGCTCTCCCTTAGCAACAGGTGCTGATCACCAGTAGAATTCGATCTGTGCCACTCTCTGCTCTCACAAGTGGAAACTGGGGCAGGATTAAGTTCAAATCCTTTTGCAAAAGAGAGCATTTGCTGTCTTATCTACACACATGGGAGGATGTTCATCACATCAGTTGGTACTGCTGAGCAGGAGTCCAATCTAGTAAAGCCTTCTAAAAGTCACCACTCATCAGCTCAAATGCATTGTTATATATTCAAAATGAGATCAAAGAGAGGGTGGTTGTATTCCTGTATTAAGCACAACTACGGTGATTACATCATATGTACTTTTGGCACAGCATGTGTCAAAATGCCCAGCTTTGTCCTTCAGGATGGGTCTGTCCTCCCACTCGTGGGTATCTCAGGACACTGCAACATTCCAACACAGCAACGGTGGTTATTTGTGCCCTATATAGCTACTGTGTCTTCATACATTACAAGGGGTTTTTTTTGCATTGCGGTATTGAAAGGTCTCAGATATGTGTGTGGTTTCAGTATTTGCTGCTTTTTCAAACTGAAAGCCCAAATCTGGATCTCTGCACACCCCTTGTGCTGTGGCTGTATTTTACCAAAGGCACATGATCCGTGTTCAGTCCAGCTTGCCTCCCAAACTGAAAAGAAGTGACAAGTTTTACTTTCATATTATCTTGACAATCACTTTTTCAGCTGCATTAGGTAGGTTTTAGGTATAAATCCTGGAGCACTCTGAAAGTGCTTCTGTTATTAACTCCTTCTGAGTGCCCACAGTCATTTTCCCAGCTGTTTTAACCTATGATGAAGTCAGAGAGGGGGTTTTGTTCTTTTTGCCATAATGAATGAATTCCCTGCTTTAGGCTTGGAAGTGAACATGGAACTCTCGCTCACTGAACTCTTCAATAACACAACTAAGGTATTATTGAAATAATTTGATGAAAGTAATAAAAGATTGGTTTAAACAATTAAATTAAGTACTTTCTTTTGCAGAGAGAATAGGGATTTCCTGGAATATATGGCCACAGGGTGTTGAGGATAGTGATGTTTTTATCAAAGTTTCAGGAAAGGATTAGACATATTCATGGACACCAAGTCTGCAAAAAGACATGAAAAGGATTAAACAGCATTACATTCCCAAATATCCCTAATAAAACAATTATGGATGCTAGAAGAGAATGACAGGAACAAAAAGCCTTCTCTTGCTGGAGACGAATTTGTGGGTTCAGTGGGCTGCTGGTCTGACTCCGCAGGGCATTTTTTCTGTTTTTGCAGGACATGGGTACTTTCACCTGTTCCATTCTCAATATGAACACACCATGAATTTTGGACTTATGACCCTTCACCCCAAAAATGTTCAGAAGAAAAGCCTGTATTAGCCTTAAATTACAGCAAGACTTTGTCTCACCTTCTTTGCTAAACTTCAGCCCAAGCATTTCACTATAAGCTGGATTTTTTGCTTTTTGTCCCATGGTTATGATATCGAGGTTACTGCTCGTACCTCTGTCTCAAAGGAAGTGTGTTTCCCATCCACTTGGCCTTTGTACTGTGTGTTCTGTTCTCATTTGCAGTCAGTTTTCAAAAGATTTCTTTTTCCTTTCTTTTTTGTAAATTCCTACTCTTTGTCCTGCCTGATGTCCATGCTTCTCAAATCCACTGATATACTCAGAGAGTACTTTAGAAATCAATACATAGTGATTGCTGCAGAAACTGGCTAAGTTGTTTGTAAAACATCATCTGGGACCAGGCATGGAAAGACAGGGCTTTTGTCAAGCATAGTCTCTTATTATTGATTGTCCTCAGATCAAAGTAAACATGTTTTAAGATGTTCTAAGATACAAGATAATTTCCAACTGCTGGGAGAGGGAGAGTCCCTAAACCTTTCACACGGAAATGTGAAGGCCAGGAGTTGAAGACTGGTCTGGTGGGTGGCATGCAGGCATGCAGAAACTGGTCTTTCCAAAAATATTTCTGCCATTGCTAATGAATGCATCATTTCACTAGTTCTAAAACTGGCCTAATGTGCTAATAAATACTTGCTTACTTGGAATGCTTGCCTTTCATTCTTGCAGGCCCTAATGATTTTAGTTCATTCCCTCATTTGCCCTTTTCTTCCTTCTCTTTGAATAGATATGGGAGGAGTCCCTGCATATTAATCTTGTTAAGTGGAGCTGATGGTCTAAAATCTAAACTGCTTGATTTAGCTGCCAGAGGTAAGTTTCCTCTTTATTTAATCTCCCTCTGGAGACTGATGAACTGCTCTGAAAACACAACAAGGTCATACCTTTGCATAACAGTTAAAGCAAATTAATGTGACCTTTTACAGATCTAGTTCATGATTTCTTGTAATTCCTAAATCCCATGGAAAAAAATATATATATATATTTCTCAGAGGAGCATGTTTTGGGTTTTTTGGGTTGCTTTTATTTTTCTTTTTTTGACTCAGTGAGTTGTTTTTATGACTTAAGACGTTCAATCTTTCCTCTGTGGTACATATGTCACAAGTACCCTGCCACTTATAGGCTGTGGCTGTCATCCCAGGGTAATAGGCTGCAGCTGTTTTTAATAACTTACAGCTGAAATCCGCAATATGTTACATCACCAATGCCTTTTATGAGAAAACACTCAAAAAATTCAATCAGCACTTACTTATTGTTACAACTAATAATTCAGTATTCACATACATAGCACTCCATATCAACATCACCATAGTTCAGGTCTGCTTTGAAGGAAAAGAACAAGTATTTGTTACACAATCAATTCTAGGATGGCTCATTCTTGAGAATAATTTATCCCACGGTGGTGAACTGTGGATGTGTTCAGAAGTTTACCATGATGTCCAAGCTGAAACAATAAAAAGCTTCTTATAACCCTTGCCTCCCTGCTTCCTTTTAAAAAAAAGAGCACATTTTTCAAGAACCAAACAAGACATTACTTTCAGGTGGGATCTTGCTTCATTTACTCTGTCTACGAGCACTTTATATTCACTCAATTTTATTGTTTCCATCGTCTAATGGTACTGAAACACGTCTTTGTTTTGACTGATTGTAGCAGCAGGGGACAAAATTAAAATCTCTCTTTCAGACGTGTATATATTTACATCTATACTTTTATGTGTCCATCTATATTGTCATATATCCATATACATGACAATGTGCAAAATCCCAAAGTGGACAGGAAAAGTGTAGGCACAGATTGAGTGTTGGCAGCCAGTACACAGGGGGAACTATGTAATTCCTAGTGAGTTTATAAGACAGAAAAGCCCCTTCATCCTTCTTTTTTTGCTCTAAATGTAAATTATATGAATAACAGGAGACAACTTATCCTGCTGTTTATTCTCCACACTAACTATAATGTTGATACTCTGCACAAAAGCATTCTTCAGTATCTAAATTTCTTGTAGATAAGAGAGTAATTTTTTTTCAATTCATCCTGTTGTGAACTGTATCCCTTTGTCCAACCAGGAAAAAAACATTCTATAAGTGCAAATGTATATTTACTGTAAGAGTTCTACAAGAAGGCAATTTTATATAGGTAGTGGTACAACCAGGTCACCATTTTCCATCGTTGCCAGTCTGCTGTCCCCTTGGGCTGCAGGCACAGGGGGCAGGTGAGTGTTTACTGTGTTGGCAGCTAATAGGCAGAGCCATTATGCAGCTCTCTGGGATCGTTAATGGGGAATATTATCCAAAATTGACCTTGTTTAGACATCGAGTGCCTTTGGCCTTGCTTCAAGACACTTAACAGGAACAAGGACCTGATAAAATGTGCTTTTAAAAGACTGTATTGCTTAAGCAATATCTCACTACAAGAAGCTCTAGTGTGCACCAGAGTGTTCCTTTCAAAAGTTTGCATGAAGTATAACCTTATGTCATTTAGTTCATATTTGTCAGACTGATGAGAATTGAGGCCCAGGAATTTAGACCCCTAAGTGCATTTTAATCTACTGCAGAAAGAGCAATTCAGTGTCTCTGTTTCACATGATTGCCCAAATTTCTTAGCACATAAGCAAGTTTTACCTTTTTGGCAGACATGCTGTGCTGAAATTTCAGATTATGCAAAGGTTTTGACAAAAACAGAGATGGGACCACATGAGCCCACAAAAAGATTGCTCACTGTCTCAAGTACATTTTGTGTCTTTTTCTAGAGGCACAAGTGCCTGCTGTCAACTCTGTGTTCTCTTGGGGCTCCATTTTTTAGACACAGGAATTACCAAGCATGCTGCTTGAACAGCTTGTTCCAGGACTGATGTTTAGATATCTAAATAAGGTGGCTATTCTTAGAAGAGACTCGTGACAAAAGAGAAGATGATAATAATTCCTGTACATTGTAATTTCACCTGTCCTAACTAAATAAAGCTGTATCAGGGCTGTCAGTAACTGGGACAAATTAGGCTGATAGAAGTCCTTATTAATTTTAAAACATAAATACGCAAACAATAGATTACATTTTCTCTACAGTGTGTAATTATCAATGGTGGCAGGTGAGATGGTGCCAAGCATGGTGAAAGAGCATGCATTTAGACCATTGATGGAAAGCAGGAATCTGAATATTCTTTATAGCTGAAGCAAAGAGAGCAGTGCAAGCCCAGGCTTCTCCTATTGGAATATTGAACTTGCCCCAGAACATAGTTACAGTATAAATCAAAAGCCTGAAAAATGTTATTCTAAGATCCAAAATAAAAAGAGAATCTCCTAGAATTTCAGCTTACCGAAAGGAAATGCCAGATTTTTTTTTGGAAATGCATATAAACATGCTTGAATTCCCCTACTCCAGGGAAATATAAAGTATGTGGTGTTTATGTTCTTTCAGCATTGTGCTTCACCTGGGATAAGCTACAAGTCTGATCACGTTTCTGTTAGGCATTGCCTTGCCCCTCTATAATGTTTTGGTGTCAGTCTCAAGCAATATGGATTTATTTAACTGTACTTTTTCTAGAATATGGATTCCTTGAGCTAAGCAGTTTTTCTGGCTCTTGCCACAACATCAGTGATCTGGGGTAACGTAACCTCAAGAACCTCTCTTACTCAATTTAAAAGGCCAGCATATCTCATTGCAGAAATGGTCACATCTTCCTAATCATTAATGATTTTTTAAATACTAATTTATTCACCTTGCCAGGCTATTACAACTACAGTTCATAAAGTCTCCAGTAAAGAGCTGATTCCCATTTCTCTAACCACATACAGTATTTGACTGCAGGATGGTCAGGATCTAAATAATAAGAAAGATATTGGGCAGAAGAAATGTCCATCATGCCTGTCACACAAAGAGCTAAAGGCAGATAAATTGTTCAATCAAAAGGCTATGGCAAAACTGATAATTGAAAGTGGGCTTTCTAAATCCCAGGCCTGTGCCTTAAACAAAATTGCTGCCTTCTCCCAAAATATCAGTGCTTCATTTCGGTTCTATCTCAGGATTCCATATCAGAAACATGAAGCAGCTTTCACAGACTTGTACTGAAAATAAATTTGCCACACAGCAAGATCAGGTTTCTTAACCCCATTGTTACAGTTTTATTTCTTCCATCATTGTTTTTTAAAAATAATTAAACTGCCTGATTATGTTCATCAATTAAACACTTATTAATGGCCCCTCCAGTACCCCTCTACTCATGTGCTGTGCTAAAGTACATGCAAGAGAGATATGACACAATGCTACATACAGACCCAGCAAAGAGCCATTACTCGTCTTTACCTGGAATTTAGAAATGAGTGAAAAAAGGGGGAAACTGTGACTTGTTAACTCAACTGTATTTACAACATCACGATCTCTAGTAGATGAAAAATTGCAATCATTACCTAGGAACCTAACAGCCCATGAAACCAATAGCCAAGGTTAAACAGGCTGTCTAAACAACAGGGTTTTATTGTTGAGTACATCAGATTTGCTCAAAGAATAGGGATACAGTTTATGTGAATTATGTGTTCATCAAAAGGCAGTTGCTAGCAGAGCATGGGGTGCATAACTCCTGGTGCAACCCATGCGGATAAACATCTACTCTGCCTTTTGGGGACAATTTAAGTATCTGCTGAAACATACACTCAGGCATTGGGGAGACTAAATTATTCCAGTTCATTTCACATGTTCCACCAACAGCAATTTTATTTCATTAAGAGTGTGGACAGGCCCTAGAGATCTAAAATGAACTTCAGTTATAGCTCAAGGTGTTCTTCAAACTTGCATATAAAAGGGGACACAGAAAAGAAAGAAGTTAAGTACAAGGCAGGAATAAGGTTAAAGAAAGAAACAATGCTTTTGACAACAAAAATACCTACATCAGACAGAATTTTTGTAGAATGTTAGAAAATTGTTACATGCCTGTATTATACATACCGGAGAAAGGATCAAGGAGCCATTGTGCAAGGTACCACACAGTTTTTTAATAGCCAGTTCCTCCCTGTAGCGTTTTTATCTTCATTTGTTTGCTTTTCCTCTCTCCATCTATACCCTAGTCTCTGAGGGCCAGACTGCCATCTGTCTGATGCTCTGCCCTTGATGGGACTTCTCAGGATAACATACTTTTAAATGCAATTTAGTTTGGGATAAGGAGGTGAAGCCAGGTAACACGTAGCCTGCTGCACAGTGAATCAGAAAAAGGCTCCTGTCCTTGGCTTAGCTGAAAGCTCCAGCCTACCTGGCCAGCCTGGTCCTTCTGCACAAGACTGAATTTCACCCTGAGAGGAGAACTTGGGTAGCAGGATACACCACTGCTAAGACATGGGGCTGGTCCATCTGTTCACATTTCTACCTGAAATGTCTGAAATTTATCATCAGTTGGAAAAAAACCAGTGCTACGATTTCATTACTTCCAAATGAAAATATACACCTAAGCTTAAAAGGAGGAGACAAAACCAATATTCAGCTGAACCCTGAGTCTGTAAGGCTTGCAGGTCAAGATGAGAGATCTTGTGAAATATATTTGTGGCTGGTCATTCTCTAGCATCTGTTCCCTGTGACTACCACTGCATTTTCAATATTGTTTCGTCTGCTTCTCATTGGAGAAAAGATAAATCTGTGCCAATGCAGAAGAATTACCATGGATAATTCTTTATTTCTGTGAGTGACATGATCTAAATAACATCTTAAAAGTAGCTACAGAAGCAGGAAGCCTCTTACTTTTTGATATGGCAACAGAAGTTTAGATACTTTTAATATAGCAGAAATAGCTGTCAAAACTCAAATTACCAAGACAGATCTCAGCTGTCTGATCCAGTGGGCTAATGCCAACTTACAGCAGTTTAAAAACTGGGCCATTGATACTTGAACAGAATATAGCTGCTTTTTGCAAACCAGGATATAGTTCTACATCTACTTAGTGAGCATACTTATTTGAATATTAAAAAAATAAAGGCACTTCAAATGAGGCTTTTTTGTAGGAAAACCCATGACTCACTAGGAAGCCAGTGTAATGATTGCTGTTCTTGAAATAATGAAAAAACCTTTGATTTAATGTGTTGATTCACCGCAAGAACAAAATCACACACTTAAATTGAACGAGTCCGGTCCAGACCTCATGAGTTTGAGAATTTCTCTCTCCACAGAGATCACTAATTGTGAAATTCCTCAGATGCATACCTATGCTTCACAAGAGAGTAGCCTGATATGCCCAGCCAAGTGTTGTTAAAGATCATCAGCTGACAGAGCAGTGTTCACATAAAATAATAGGCTCAGAAAGAAATAGCCAAGAACTTAAGCAAACAATATTGTTACAAGCAACTAGCGATTATCTTCAAGCATTTCAAAGCAAATGAATCACCCTCTTGTGATTTCCCTTTCAAAAATGCAGGCAAATTGTCATGGTTATTATGGTCGTTTCTGTAATTGATCTAGTTAAGACCGTACAGGGGAATGTATATATGGATTTAAATCAGCAGCTAAGGAGGTCTGATTAAGCTACTGGATTTGTTGAAACAATTTGGAAGGCAGCAAGTTTGCCAAGAGAGTGCCACAACAAAGTTGCTTTGCCTCTTTTTCTTCATGTAAAGGGCCAGAGCTGACACAACCCCCAGTGCACTCAACACCAAGGCAGTGGAAAATAAGCTGATTGCTAATGAAGGAGTTAAGGCTTTAGCCCTCCCACAGCAAAGTCCTACCTGCTCTTCTGCAGTGGAATCTCTCCCAAAAGGCCCCAAGGATGGTGGACTCTGAGGAGAATTGGCTCTATTCCATATGTTCACAGCCTGGCTTTCTGCCTCTGTAACCAGGAGCTGAAAACTGCATTTAGAACTCAGAACCAAGTCCCCTGTACTTCCATATTTTCCAGAAAAGGCTCTAAGAACACCAGGAACAAGAAGTGGTATGGGTGCAATTTGCCACTTTTATTTCTCCTGTTTCTACTAAACAGAACTGCAAATAAAGGAATGGATATCTAAGTCCCTGGCCTAATCAGGCCCAAGCTCATTATTCCACTAAATTTTTTGTTATGTGGAAAAATGTTGGTTTCTTTACTACAAAGTTTTCCAGCATTTTCCTGTGTGGAAAGTCTCCTCTTTGTGCTGTGGTACAGGAAAATCCAGATTCTCAGGAATCCTCCTTTTCATAATTAAAAAAGCCCACACTTTGAATCTCTTTTTAGGAAGAGTTTTCCACTGCCTGAGTTATCTTCCTCATCAGTCTTTGTGCCTGCGTTAGTCTGAATTCAGAGGTACTACTAACATCCATATGTTCATTGTTATATTTCCATTCTATGCTTCATTTCATTAGTTATGTGTCTTACAACTCAGCAAACCTGTGTTCAGTGGTGCACAAGCCCTTTTAGTAAGGCTCAGTATAACTTACTTATTTCCTATGATAATTTTATTAATTCTCGGTTTAGTCACCTACATATCATCTTGTGTTCATCAGCTCTAAAGTTTTACCCACAGAACGCTGAAGTTTCTCTTGTGCCCTCAGAGGCTGAAGAACAAAGGAAGGTATTTGCCCCATCTGCTTAAAGAAAATTCAGATGCCTAAAGGACGGTTCAAAATGTCAGAGTTTAATATTCATGTCTCTTCCATGCAGGTAAGGAAGAAAAGTAAATTCTCACCTGCTGGTTGTTAAGGGCAGACCAGTAAAATGTCTTAAGCATAATTATTTGCCAACCTGAATAATTTTATCAGATGCATAATGTTCTCTCTGATCCCTTCCTCCAAATTAACATATACTTTAAATAGAGAAATTAATATAGAAATAATTCTATTTTTTGGTGGGGGATTCTTAACCTTAAATTTTATTTTAATTTTCTGTTTCTTGTGCTTGATTCCCTGTTGCAACTTAGTTTCAAAGAACCCAGTGGAAGGTTCTTGGATGCCCTAAATAAAGTATTGCCAGTTATTTTCCCTTTTTCAAAAGGGATGATCATAGAACCATATAATTACAGAATGGTTTGGATTGCAAGGGGCCTTAAAGATCATCTTGTTCCAACCCCCCTGACATGGGCAGGGACACCTTCCACCACATCAACCTTCAGCTTTCAGGGATGGGGCATTCACAACTTCTCTGAGCAATGTGTTCCAGTGACTCAACACCATCACAGTAAAGAATTTACTCCTGATAGCTAAGCTAAATCTACCTTTTTTCAGTTTAAAGTGCTTCCCCTACATGACCTTGTCAAAAAGTCCTTCTCTACTTTCTTGTAGGCCCCCTTTAGGAGCCATGAGGCTGCTGTAAGTTCTCCCCAGGTGGATACATTCAAACAATCTAAAATTTTGAAAGCTTAGCCATGCCTTCAGAAAACATTAGAGAAACTAGTGGATTTGAGAGTGAGACAGTGATGCTTTTAGATAAAAATGGTTGGTTGGTGTTTTGACAGGGAGGTTTGCTTTTTCTGTAATTCTAATTCAGTCAGGCAGAACACACAACAGTATTTTCAATGACCAGCCCCACGATTTGCACTGTTCAGCGTGTGTGGGATTTGAGGGGACAGGAGAAAAGCACAAGCTGCAGAAGGGAAAATTCCAGAAGGAATTGAATTGCTGTGTGTGCACCCAGGTAGCTGCTGTGGTGTGCTGAACCAGATCTGCAACACAGTCATTTCAACAGTGGGTCCGAGAGTGAGCCTGTGAGGACAAATTGAGTTATTCCACAACAGGGGAAATATGGTTTGAAAGCTGTTGGGAACTTCAGGAGACTTAATGTGAACTGCACAGAAATCTGTTTGTAGAAGGCTCAAGGGCAGTTTTTGAAAAAATGACGGGCAGAATTTTGTCCTATTTTCCTTATTGTTGTAAATGAATGGACTATTCTATTAGCTCAGTTCTAACTCTGTATTGCTGATCAGGAAACCTGAAAGTATCTCACTATTTTATAAGCGTGGCTATCCATGATGTGTATAACTTGATGGCTAGAATGTAAGTTTTGTTGGTTTAAGATTATTAGCTTTCATTTTCTTTGGGATTTGCAAGGAGATAACTATATCGTATAGAGAGTTTTGTGTCTCATCACAGCCCCGAACACTCAGGTAGCAGGTACTCCAAGACTCAGAGCACCATGTTCAAAGCCTTCAGTCCTACTCTGAGAGTAACTAGGAATCAAAGTTTTTGTGCACTTGATACATTAGATGGCCATAAACCCATGGAATTAAACTCTTGTGTGACTTCTTAGTGGCACCTTTTTTCCACAGAAGGAAGAATTGATAATTTCGAGTTATTTAACACAGATTTTCCTGGTAATAATTCCAGTACATTAAATGATACGAAACATAAACCAGACCCATTATATTCCAGGAGCAGCCAATTTATACAACAGCTGGGAATGAGATCAAAGCAGTTTTTTCTATCTGACTAACTGAATCACAGGACACACACACCGTACACTGGCTGCTGACACAGCACTGTGTATCGAACAGCAGTATAAATAGAAAAAAAGGTTACAATGCACATATTTTGGGAGGGCTTGTACTCGTATTGCAGCACAGGCATGTTTGTTCACTGTACACTGAATGAGTGGAAAGGCTGACAAAGCTGCACTGCAATTTGCACCAGAGCACCACTGCAATTGAGTACCCAGAGAGTCAGAGATGTGAGTGGTGAAGCTCCTACAGTCACTGCTCTAGAGTGGAAGATGTCTGAGGCTGCAGATTTGGCAGTGCTCTCCAATTCCAGTGAAAAAGGAGCTATGAATATTACCTGTTTCAGCTTCTTTGTTTGGAATTCTCACACTGGACATTTTGGATTCTTATGTTCTGCATATTTCAAAAGCCAGTCTGACATGTAAAACCTGATTCTCTCAGAAGATTTGTTCAAAATTACAAGGAGACTATAAAGAAAAGTTCAAGTCCAAGCAGCTGCAATTTCCTTTCTTTCAGCAAAGCCAAGAAGTGTAGTTGTAGTTATTAATGAAACAAGTAGCATTTGGAGAACTTTTCTTATGTGTACTCCCTGTTCTTTTAGTGGGAGTGCCTGCAAAGGGGGGAGAGCATCAAGAAGTCTAAAGCGGATAGAATTAATCCCAAATTTTCCAAACTGAAAAAAAACTGTCGACAGCTGATTGCTTCACGTTACAGCACTGAAAGACAGGTGGGCAAGGCTATTGTCATTGCCTGGGTGCAAAGCTGAGTTCAGGGTTTATTACCTTTCCCTTGAGTTGCAGAGGGAAGCAGAGAAGGGAATTCTTGCCTTACATCTCTGTACTGTCTTGTGAGCCCATGCTTAGCATGAAATAAGAAAGAAAAAGGCACTGCAATTAAATTTGTTTGAGTTGGCAAGCTCTTAAGTAGAAAACTCTTGGGGAGGCAGGGAGAAGGCGGCTGCAGAGACAAAAGGCTGAGTTTCATGAACAGTTACACCTACAGCAGTTCAAAAATAATTACCATGCAAAATGCATGTTTGTTAGAAGCAATTATTTCATAGTCTTGGGACAAAATTTGCTACTTAATTGGGAATATTAACGGGTAAAATAGTGAGTAAATATTTCAGCAGTGTGACCCTGTACACTTATGCCTTCTACTTAAATGCTCCTCAGCTTTCTCTTAAACACAGAGTGGTTATAAGCCAATTTAACACCTCTTGCTCAAGTTCATATCAGGTCATAAGATGCTAACATCCAAACCCAGCACAAACCTTTTGGATTGTCCCTACATCCGTTTCTGCTCCTGTGTGTCCTAGATCCTTTAGTTGGGTTGGCAATGCTGGTCCCACTGTGCTGGCAACACCAGGACAGCCTCTCCTCCTCCCCTGCTGCAGTGGTTTCTGCTCCATGTGAGCTCAGGAAAAGAGAGAGGCTGCGCTGGGAGACCACGGGGCATTTGTCAGCCAACCTCATTCAGAATTCATGTCATGGACATTATGAACATCAGAAACCAGGAAAAGGAACCAGTGACACTGAAAGAGTGAGAAAAGACCACACAGGGGGGGAAAAATTGAGTACAAACACAATCCACACTAAAACGCTTAGAATTTTTAGGAGGTACATAACTACAGCATTTGAACACTTTAATTGAAATATCATTTTGTACTAAAAGCACATTTCATCCCTTCTTTAGAATCACATACTTTGAAATAAATGGGTTCTCTTATTATCAAGTTCGCTTCATGTTATAGCAAATTAACATTCAGTGGTTTAATTACCCATAACATATTCAGCTTAAAAGAAAACGGCATCCGTTTTGCCTAGCACAGCAAATCATAAGTTCTTATAGAAATGGACTGCTTAATGCAGAGAGAATTCATAATTTTCTAGCAGTGAAGCCAGTTATCCATGGTAGTAACACAAGAATATTCTGGCAGTATTGGAGCAGATTAAATGGACCCGATTAAATACACCTGATTCTAGCAATTTCTGTGAAGCACTGAAGAAGCACTGAAGATAGAGAACTAGCCCCACTCCTAATCCTCCCACCACAGGGGAAAATCATGCTCATCTGTTTCCCTTCTTTCTGTTCACTGAATATTTAGGATGTCTACAGTGATTATACTCCACTTAATTCCTGACTTCAGTTAATTGTAAGGCTCTAGTCATCAAATCTTAATATGCTCCAGACAAAATTAAACTGTGGACAATGTCTCCACAGAATGCCTTTTCTGCAGGTTTTCTTTTGGAAATAGAGGGGTTTAAAATTCTAATATTAAAAGCCCTTCCCAGACTGTGAAGGGGGCAAAAAAAAGCCCCAACAATAAAATCACCCAGAGACTGAAATAAAAATTATTGTGGGGACACTAGTAAAAAAAAAAATAAAAAGGGATAAAGTAGGGCACCATGGATCCCTGAAAATATTTTGTATAAAGACTTGAACATACTGAGGAAGGAAAGCAGATATCACAGAGATCCTGACCCGACAAACCTCTTCCTGTCAATACGATGAAGAGGCCACTTATTTGTTGCCCCAGAGTGAAATGAAGAAGGAAGATGTTGGGAAGCGATGTTGCTAGGTTCTCTGCTGGAAAAAAAACGTTTCTGTCAAACACACAACTGACCTCAGGTTTACATAGAAGTGTCTGAATTACTGTTGTCTGACTTCAAATTGCTATGGTGTCAGAAAAGAACATGTTACTAAAATTGTAAACAGAAAATGTAAATAGAGATGGAAAGACCTTTTACTTTAAAATAAATCAAAAGGTTTACAATTAAAACTCACTGTTCCTCAATGAGGAACTCAGTTCCTCATTGTTTCTTCTGCAGCTAATCATTAAATTCCCAGAATATTTCACACGTACCTCCAGGAAATAATTTATTTAGTTTGAGTAGGTTAGGGAGTTACTGGTATGAAACTTATGGAGATGCTTATGGTTTCTTTCTCTGAGTTAGCATGGATAAATACACTCCAAGTGACATAAAAATCTTCTCAGGTTTCTCCTCAGACTGGTGAGCTCACGTAGCAAGTAACAGAAATTTCATTTATATTTTTTTGCATTTATGCACAGCTCCATGCATAGGCTCAGGCTTCTGTTGCTGTGGTCCTTCATGTATCTCCCAGTGTCCCTGATTCCTGTGCACTCACCTGTTGTATCCAGAAGGGAACCCACTGACATGCTTCATGTTTGATGTGGTTGACTCTCTATCAATATCAATTCTTTGTTGTGTCCTATGGTGTGTGATAATAGTTATTAACATTCTCCAAGATCCCAGATGTTTGCATTCACCATTCTTCTATTATACTACAAAATAATATAGTTCATTAAGATATTTTAAAAATGAACAGTAGTATTAATACCATTAAAATAATGAAAATTCATATCCACTTCAGAATTTTTTTTCTTTGGAAAAAAAATCAGGTTTTTTTTGTCTGGAGCTTGTTGGATGACTGCATCTATAGTGAAGTGCCAAAATGCAGTCTTCTTATTCTTCTCTCCAGAGACTGAAAAACAAGATAAGACTCAGTTATTTCAACCACACTGAACAATCATGCTGAGCTCTACCAGGACAAAATAATTTTGTGGCTGTAGGAATTCTGGGCCAGGCCTACAGTACATACTTAGCTGCTCCCTGTGGACAGACGAGAGCGGTTGAAAAATGCTGATTTCATTACATCAGTCAAAACAGAGTCCTCACACTAAGGGTTACACAAACACCAGTAAGGTGTCAAGAGTTGCCCATACCAATGACTCTCTTCTTCATGTACAACAGCAAAGCTGAGACAGTTAAAGTGACAGTAAAATATTGGAGGGTGGGAGGGCATTTCAACACATTTAAATTTCAAATAAATCTTATTGAAAGCTTGAGTTTCAAGCAGATCTATGTCAAAGCAGGCACTAATTATTAAATATGTATCATATCTTTGATGGTCATCAGATGGAGCTCTGCATTTATGACCTGTTTTTTCCCTGTGTTATGTTCAAAAGTGAAGACGTCAGTGACTAGGGGAAATTCCAGAACATTCAGATCAAATATAAAAAAAGATATAAGATATATAGAATCAATTAATACTTTTTGGTTTTCCCACTGTCAAGCAAGTAGTGTCCAAACACAAATGTCTAAAAGGGGACACAGATTTGGAGACATCAGAATTATAACTGATTCTAAGCTTCCCACATTAACTGCCCATAAATATATTCTCCAAAATTACGTGTAAGAAGTAAGCATTTTTGCTACCATGTAAAGGACAAGAGGTGTCCTTTCTCACTGTAAAGGAACTCTGAAAGAACTCTGCTTAATTCTCTACTCCTCAAAAATTAGAATTTTTGCACTTTATGCTTTTCAGAAAGATCAAATTCAAGCCTGGTTGTAAAAGGAAGAAGAATTGTATAACTTCACTAATAATTTTATTTTATATTCCTTTAAATGGCATAAAATCTTGCATCCTGCACTTTTTAAATCTAAATGTTAATGGAGGTGCACTGGAAACATTCCCTCAGAAATTATCATCTATAACGCACCATTTAAGCAATTCCAAAATATTGTATTAGACCATTTTAAACCTCTTTGGAGGATAACAGGATGATTCAAATAGCTGTCACTGAAGTAAATATAAATCACAGCTTGACTAATCATAAACAACCATTGATATAGAAAAAAAATATTTTTTTTTCTAAGTGAACCTTCTAATGCAGTGCTGGATTTTTTTTCAAATCCTGCACTGGGAGAACTGCTGGTGGCTTTATCTTTCATTCAAAGCTGAGGGGAATCTAAAGGTTATCTTGATCATTCAGGCTTTTAGGGGGCTTATATTTTCCAAATATTTAGTTCAGACAAAGACCATGCTTTCCCTGAGTCACAACAGCTGACACATTTTATTCTAAAGGCACTTCACATTTATAAGGTGACCTTCCAAACAGACTCTTGAAATCTGTGTAGGTGGACTCCTCACTTGGAGAATTTTGTTTGCTTGGGTTTCCTATTTTCCAGAACAAGAATGTGTCTCTTCCCTCTGCTTTTATTTTCTGATTTGTGACTTGATCCCTTGTTAACAACTGGTTGAAACAGCCCCTGCCAGTGACAGCTGCGTATTTATGTCACTGCCAGTGCTGATGTGCGTGTGCGTGTGCGTGCACAGACAGGAAGATGGAGGAGAAAACAGTGAGGAGATAAAAGCAGGATATAACATTATAAAACATTTACAGCTGAAGACTGAACAGAATCCTGGTTTCAAACAACTGCTTCCACGAAGAAGAGCTTCCCTTCTCCTACCTGCAATGTGATGGATTGTTATAAGCCCATGATTTACTCACAAGGTAGTATTTACTGCCTTTCACAGAAAACAGGGTAATTTCAGCTAATGGAATCATCTTATTTCTAACGGTCTTGTGCATAAGAAAGGAGAACTAGTTAAGAAACTCTCTCTTCCTATAGCAGCAGCCCCCATGCCTTTGGCTGAGAATTACTAATTTGCACATCGGTATTGACTTTGAAAGTCAGTTCACTACCAGATTTATTACAGGATGTAATCAAACTCTCACTGAGCTGCACGTTCCACTGGTGACACGACATAATCCATTTTCTGTGTGTCAGCACCAGAGTAGGCTCTTTCTAGTGTTGAAATGTCAACCGTGCAGCCTGACACATGTTTTGATTGAGTTCGGACGTCCTGTTGGGCCGTCAGAGAAACCGACTTTTAAAGAAGCGCTTATGAAGAGTCTTTGGTACATTTGTCTTTGCAACTGTTCCTTTGTTCTGCTCACACAGCATGCTGCAAAGTGAATTTATTTCCCTCAGTTCATAAAATATAGTCAACCAAACAGGTTTCTATGTAAAATGTAAAAATAAAATCCATAATTAGATTAGAATCAAATTAAAACCTGACAAAGGATGTTCTGTGGTACATTCCATTAGACACCACAAAGGAGCAGAACAGCAGGACAGATCAGAAAAAGATAAAACATAAAGGGACTTGGGAAGAGTAACTGAACCGGGAGAACTGATTATGAGATGAGACAACAAATTGCAATGGAATTGAAGGGCAAAGATTTAAGAAGACAAAAAGGAAATGGAAAGACTGAATGGAGACTGGTATTGTTCAAGATACAAAGCTATAAAAAAGGTGGGGAGGAATTTTTCGAGTTCTTGCAGTTACAGTTCTGGCCATCTGATTTCCTAAAAAGACAAAAAAAAGGGGGAGGGGGTGATTTACTTGTTAAATCTTAACCACTGTTATGCCTTGCTTTGTAAGAGTAACGGTAGATGGTTGAGAATTAAGGACAAATATTTAATTTTATACATTGCATATTGTTGCAGTGTAATTTTTTGTTAGAAATTTTAACTTGTGTATTTATCTTATTCTGGATTAAGATGCAATCAATTTTCCTTTTCCTTTTTCATGTAGACACCATTCAATTATAAAATAATCAGCAACAGGGGTTCTATTATAACAAAAACATCATAAAGGATTCAACATTCAGAACAACATACCTTTCTATGATGTGTAGCAAAAGGTTTTGTACCACATTGAAATGACATGCAGAAGGAATTTGTAGCAGAATTGGACATTCTAGCGGGCAGTATATAAAAACTGGGATGAAGTTTGTCAGGGTCTCTTTCACAAGCCTGTTAGAGTCTCATTTAGTTTTGGAAAGACTTTGGGAAGGTTAGCACCTACACTAACTGTACTCCACAAAACTCCTTTTTTTGCTCTTCCTTTGTATACCTGTAGTGTCTTTACAACATTATAGTGGATTTTGAATAAATCTTCTTACTAAATATATATAACCCTGTGAATGCTGCAGCAGGTTAGACTGGTTTCTGTAGTCATTGAAACATAGACACAACAGCCACCATTCCAAAGCAGAGCTAATGTTAAACATGATTCTCTCTGCTGTTACAAAACTTACATTGGTAGCTCTGTGACCTAGGACTATGTTTGGTTAGCATATAAAACCTTTATTCTTGTGGTACAGGAAATGAATTTCATCTTCTTTCACAGTGAAGTCCTTCACTGTACACCTGAGCATAGTGATTTTCATCCTCAGACAGATATCTAGCCTCCTGCAAGGAGACAGAATTTAACCAAGTGTGTCACTGAGTCTGGTAACACTGGCTGGAAGCTCAAATATTTATGATTAACAACTCTTGTTTGAATGCTTAGATGTATTAACTTACTCCAAGATACTCCAAGAATGAAGAGATATTCATAAATTTGTAATCCATTGCAAGAATTCTTCCTGTAAGTCAAATAATCTTTTATCATTTACATTTGTAATGGTTACAGGCAACTGAATCAAAGGATCATAAAGTTGTTGGTGTTGGACAGGACCCTAAAGCTCACATTGTTCCAACACCCCTGCTGTGGGCAGGGACAGCTTCCACTAGACCAGGTTGCTCAGAGCCTGATCCAAACTGAGCCATATTAACTCTCTTTAAAAAGTCTACGAGTCATCCTGAGTGCTGAGGAGTATTTCCTTAGAATCCTACAGCACAATCCAGTGGCATCAGAAACACTGTTCACCAAAGGAGGCTATGAAAGAACACTGCCACTTCCTCCTGTTTGCCTACAATTATGCAGTGAAAATGAACTTTTAGTTCTCTGTAGGTGTATTGACAGAACTTGTTTGGGTTTTAAGTAAACAAGCAGGATCCCCGGACATACTAGGGTAAGAGTATTTGGTTATATTTTAATAAATTAAGGGTTTGTTTCTATTTTTTAACTAGTCAAATAAGAGTAAAACTAGCAGCTTGGAAAAAATGCTAATGCATAACAAAATTTGGGCTGTATCTCGAGTGACTAAATCCTATCTAATTAATGCTAGTATAAATCCAGAGGAATTCTGTGGAAATAAAATTACTTACACTTTCTTTCTTTGGCCTAATGGACTGAAACATTCAGTCCACATTGTTTAATGTAATAGAATTTACTTTTGATATGCAAAATATTTCAACTGCTAGGACTCTCATGCAAGAAGAAAGGAAGAATCTGAGTAGCTGCCAACATGAACTCTGAATGCAGTACATTTTCATCACATAGTCTCAACAAACACTTCTTCCATTAACTTTACTCCTCACTGAGAATAAATCTCTCTCACAGTTTCATCATATCAGAAGAATCCGTTAATTTGGAGCAAACATAATGATATTTAATGGGAAGTTTGAACTATCTGTGTCATCATATACTTTTTGCAAATGTTACAAAAGAGACAGATGAAAATATTTTGGATTTTAACATTGATTGTGACTGTCTGATGAAGCATGAGCTTACTTCATGAGCAGGCCATTTCTGCACAATTCATGACATACAAAAATAACACAAGTTTAAAAGACATCATGTCAGTAGCAAAAAAAATAAGGAAAAAAAATCATTATTCAAGACCATATACATGTGACAGAACTCATAATATTGTAATTTTTCCCGCACAAAATTAAAAAAAACCACAATAATTCAAATATGTGTAAGGATTTCACTATGCTATTTCTAAAATTCACATAAACAACACTTAAATCTAAAAGATAACGAACCCAATCCCTCAGGCTTGCATATACATCCAGACTAACTTCTACGTTGTACAGCTAAGCTTGGTATTTTACCATTTTAATGATTCAATCATGTGTAATGAAACAATTTGCTGCAACATCTCATTGAATTCCTTGCTCATACATGTCTGCTGTTGCCCTCTTCTTGTCCCTAAAGAATTTTGAACACAGATTAGGAAAACAAATAAAAATACACACCTAAAATAAACTAGGAAAAGAAAAGTTATTTCCTTGTCATTGTGTCCTGACATTGCCATCATCCACCCCTTACGTAAGTCCAGAGGTGTACATGGAACTTTGCATCAGCTCCCTTGTTCCAGACCAACACAGTCCAAAGATCAGAGCTGTGTTTCCTGCTGGAAGGGCCAGTGTTAAACTGTAGTTGATGTGAAATCTTGGTCATGAGAAACACTCTCAGAAGTTCAAGGTTTCCAAGGGAGCTTGACAGGGAAATTGCCTTCACAGAGCTGGAGCTCCTACAGCAGCCACAACAGGAGATAACAAACAGGACAAGGATTTAGAAGTAGGGAAGCATGTGAGTGAAGGTAACAAAAGTACATGACTGCATGGATAAACCATCTTCCACTACACAAAAAGTCTGGTTAACTCTACTAGATGTTAATAAAGATGGATAAGTATATTCTGAAAGGCTTTCCCCCCCCAAAAAACATTCTGCCATTGGTCCATATGGTCCGTTCTTTTCATGCTAATTCTCTAGATAAGCTACCTGTGCAAACCTAGCAATGAAGACTTTTAAATAAGACCTGACTGCTCCACGACGCAGAAAAACAAAATGGGTTCCCATTAATGAGAACTTTCTATTTACAGGAAAATGTATGAACACTAAAGAAAGGGAGCTGAATAGATTTCATGACAGAAAAGGTGAGAAAATTGATAATACCATGAAGCACTTATATACCCAATTAATGAAATTAACATCCCCTTACAGAACACTCCTTTGTCATGTGAATTATGAGCAGTCTCTTCATATCTATTTTGCTGAAAATAAATTGGTTTTTTTGAGGCTTGAAGGTCTAGAAATTTACTATTAACAATGATCACCACCACTCTGATTACTGAACATGAACTGTGAGAACTAAACTTGCAGCTAGTAACATGCTCAAGCAAGTGCTCAAAGTAGATTCTTATGCAAAATACGTGGTTGCAGATATGCCAAATGAGTAATTGTAGATGGAGAGATGACCACCCAGAAGAGCAATTTTTTTCCACAAAGAAATAGAAACTAATAAATAATCACAACTTATTTTTATCCACCTGCACTTTCCCTATGAGCAGAGCATGTTTTATTTAGCTCCAAGTCGGATCCATCATGTCATTAGACTATCAAAAACAAAGAGTGTGTTAGTAGTAGATGCAGTCATGCTCTGAATGGAGATACAGGTATGGAAGAAGAAGGAAGGAGATTTTGGCTATTGATGCCCAGATGGTAGGTGAAGACACCTGGGCACCCTGTGCGTGTTTTGCTTAGACGAGAGTTGTCTGGGTTTTGGATCCTTATTTGGTTCCCTCCTCCACAGTGCAGAAAGCATTAGCGGGCACTTCTTTTATGAAATTCACAAGACCAATCTAAAAATTAGGACTCCTGATTTTACTAGCCACTGCACAAACACAGAGCTAGAGACAGTCTCTGTACTAAAGGGATTACTGTTGAAAAATAGATTAAATAAAGATTACTGTATCCTTCTTATGTAAGAAGGTGGAGGAGCTCAGTTCCAGTGAGTGAGTTCTTCTAGTCACAAAAAAAGGGAATAGAGGAACACTGACTTAACCCTAGATGCCTTGAATATTTCTCTCATCATTGGAATTGCTAATATTTTCCATGATGCTTGTGGAGGTGATGTGTTCACGGGCCTTCCTCTCACCGCAGCATACTCACTGCCAGGGACTCACAATTCAATTTTATGCAGAAATCTGCAGAAAATAATGCCTGCTGTGTAAAAGAAGA
Organism: Falcunculus frontatus; assembly: GCA_013398115.1. Lineage (NCBI taxonomy): Eukaryota > Metazoa > Chordata > Aves > Passeriformes > Falcunculus > Falcunculus frontatus. The sequence continues at coordinate 841,357 of VZRV01005299.1, read as the reverse complement.
AGCCACTGAAAGCTTAAAAAAAAATCTCTTCTACTCTCCAGATATGTTTTTCATATACTGCCCAGTCACACATATTTGCATATGTGCATGTTAAAAATAAAAAGCATATGAGTCACCACATGGCATTTCTGCACGAAAGGTACACCAAGGAAAGGCAGGTCAAGGATAAGAACTGTAATGGTGAAAATGGACGGAAAGCAAAACTGAAGCATCTGTTACAAAGCTACAGCCTTGGCTCTGAGGAACTTTTTGGACATGGGAGCTGCTGAAGGAGCAGCACACCAGGGACTGTGTCTATGCATGAGACCATACAGCAAGCAAAAATTAACCATCTGGCACTCCTCATGGTAACTAAAAAGAGGAAGAAGTGACCAGAGGGTCTGGCCTTTAGCCGTGTACATGAAAAACTAGGTGGGGGGAGCTTCCCCACAGGAAAAGAAAGTTGCTACTGAACTTAACATGTCTAAAAATTGAGTGAATTAAAATTATAAATCTCACAGACCATCCATAAAAACACATCCAGCCTTTACTAGGCAGATGCAATCTAAGCCCTGAAAAAACTCAGAAAGGGTGAGATCTTCAGCTGAGTTCAGGAAAATAAATACACCAGGGGCAGTCAAGAATTCTAACTCTGTCCAAAGACAAAGGTCTGAAAAAATACTCTTTTACAAGAAAAGAAACCCCTTCCTCTCTTGCTCTTCTAGTGCTGCCTGCACTAGAAGAAAGTGAAGTGAAAAGAGCATTCAGGCTCCTGAAAACCTGCACACTGGCAGTGAAGGCACCAGTGTGTCATCGTCTAGCTCAGCAGGGATTAATTCATCCAACTTACTCCGTGATGATAAAAAATTTGGAAGCTGCAGATGCTAAAATGCAGAGTTATGGTGCTGTCACTGTAGAGAAGTAAACATTTAAATCGTCTGAGTGCTAAAAGGAAAGTGACAGAGCAGTGTCCTGGTTGTAACGTGTGACACTCGGCAGCGTGAGCAGCGTTGGAGCTGCTCGTGCCTACATGGAAGATGTGATCAGGAGTGGGACATCCACAGGGAGGTGAGCCAGCACCACAGCATGACCTGATTATGTAAGAAAAAAAAGGAGTGAAGTAGCGATGGAATAACAGCTTTCACATTCAAATACCTGTGATATTCTCAGCACCCGTGTGGGGCAAGGAAAAGACAATCTGGGGAGCACTGGGTCTCAGGAAGGTGAGTCTGCTTTTCCCTTGGGAGGCCGGGAGCCTCGCAGGGGAAAAATGGACACACTCCTGCTATCAAAGCAAATCTCTGTAGAGGAAAGAAAGGAAGCAGAATACAAAATGCTCTGTACCCTGACTGCAAAAGGGAGGATTTTATTAAAGCTCTTAGTAATCTGTAAAGGAAATACAATGATGCAGAGAGGCCTCTTTCAATTCAGAAAGAAGTAAGGAGACATGATGCTTAAGAGAATGTGGATTATCAGTCCTATCACTACTAAAGAGGCAATTTTGAGGCAATCTTTCTTCTGCAGGTTGGCTAATGTGTTTGGTGTTTTCTTATCGCGAAGAAAAACAAACACACACCCCAAAGAACAGACTAGGTGGAGATAGGCAGAAGAAATCTCAAGTACTGACAATTTCAAGAAATTACGTGGGAGTTCCCCTAAGGCCCACTCCAATGTAAAACTTTTCCTGCAACTGGTGAGCAATATATTTTTAACATTTCTTCCACAAGTCTGTAAGCCCAATTTAGACAAGACACAGCTGTACTGCCGTGAATTATAATGTTGTGCTTATCCACTTGAATTAACAGCAACACCCCTCAAAAGCAATTTGCATTTCATACAGCTTCAACAGCAACAAAGCAAATAAACTCTACAGCACTGAGGAAGACCACTACTGATTGCAGCCCATGCATGAGAAAAAACATGTGCTCACTACCCAATTTCTCATTCAGAACATGGAGAACAAACACAATGAAGCCAAAAAAGCCCAATTGCATCAGAAAAATACAGGTTTTTCTGTGGTTGGATGCAAAATACACATGTGAGAAAAATTATCCTGGGGAGTAATAGTAGTAACAGTAGTCCCTTTTGTCTGCCTGTAAAGTGTAGACCTTTTATCTTTGCAGAAGCACAGGAACTTACTCACTGAATTGCTCGTGCTGTCACCATCATCACCAGCTATTCAGACGGCCAGGACCTTCAAACTCTTCGTGTTTTCCTAAGACCTCCTCTTTTAAAATGTGATGTGGAGACAGAACAAGTAAACATGAGACTGTTCAAGCTGAACAGGAAACACCTTTGCATTTCATGGAGGAAAATCTAGATTAAAATCCTGGTGCCTGACAGTCTAAAAAAAAGACTTAGGAGAATTTTGAGTGTCTGAGCTCACGCTGCCTGTACATTTGCATAGTATATTCACTGCATGCTTAGAGATAACAAAAACCAAATCTGTTTTGTGTCTGCAGTCAAAATGAATTACAGACTGATAGGAAATAAGCATTTTTAAAAGAAGAGAAAATATACAATCATGTTATTCATAGATGACAAGGGATTGTCCACAGTATCTGCAGGACAACAGAACAACAACTGTTTGCAGTTCAGACTTTTGCACCAGTCTGTCCATACTGATGAGGGGGGGAGTCAGTGACACGTGTGCAGCACGAGGTGTTTGCGCTGGTCTGGCTTACCTCAGAGCACCACACAGCTGCTGTAGCTATGGGACCATGAATTGCCAGGTAAAACGGAAGAACAAAACACTTTCCCTCAACAAGTAGAAGTTGTTAGACAGAACCATTAACACCAGAGTCTGATGCAAAGCATTTCCCACTCTCAGTAGTATTTTAAAAATTATATTTAGAACAGACGAAATTTTGTGCAATGAGACCTCTGTCAGCCAGAACATTCAGATGGGTCTGTCTGGAGAGAACCAAATCCAAAGAACTTTGTAAGCAGCTTTCTCTTTCTGAGGTCTTTGCTCTCTGGTTTGCTTTCAGCCAATTAATTGGCTTCTGACTTGCAACAAACTCTGTACTCTCCCCTCTTTGTCTTGGAAATTTCTCTCTCCAGCCCTTCAGAGACCTCACATTCTTTTCACTCTTAGCCCCAGAAGTCGTCTCTCCTCAGCCATACCCTGTCCTCCTGTAGAAGGGTTCTGAGTAGTTTTGAGAAAACAACACCCAGACTGTCACCGTTCATCACAAATAATTTTAGAAACTGAAGTATTCTGGCTGAGAACCAAAGGGAATGAAAGACGTTTCCCATGAAATGTTGTCATTTTGGGTAAAAAACATTCCTGCCTCAGAAATTCAGTTTAGCACCAGGAGGTTTGATGGACACATTTTGACAAATTCTCATAAGGGAGAGTGTCTTCAGAAGACAAAATTTCTGTTTTAAGTGGGGTTACTCATTCACTTGATATTACTAATGCTCCTTTGGAAAAACAGCATGTCCCTCTTTAATGCTAACACATAGAAGGAAATTTGCATTGCACCATGAGCTGCAATGTGAATACTCTTTTCAAGTTTCACAACTACCCAAAAAGCAGAAAAGTTAAATGCGACTCAGCTAAACAAGTTGCAAACCGTAAGCATGAAGACTGTAAATGAAAAAGGGAAGAGTATTGATTTAACCAAGTAATTATCTTACAGATTTGTATGAATTGTCCACTGCAATTGTAGAGCACAACTCAAGGCAGCTCAGTTATCATCCCAGGATCCTGAAGTGATCAGAATTTGACTCCTATTAAATAAAAGTCAGAGTTTTCAGGCATACCTTCATTTTATTGACTCCAGAGCAGACACCTCTGAATCTGGGTCATTGTGAAAAAGGCAACACAGAATCTGTGATGCCAGGGGAGGAACGAAGATTGAGTGGCCAAGCACTGATCCCTCCTTGCAATATTCTCATATCCTTCATCCAGCAACTTGTTCATGCACGAGCAGTCCAACGGAGAGGGAGATGAAGCTTGACTCATCTGAAGTCTCTATTCTTGTCTCTAGACAGGGGACTCCTGTTCCGTTGTGCTGGTTTCAGTGGTGATAGAGTTAATTTCCTTTACATTCTCTTGTATGGTGCTATATTTTTATTTGGGACCAAAGCAGTGTTGATAACACACTGGTGTTTCAGCTGTTGCTGAGCAGTGTTTGCACAGCATCAAGGCATTTTCTGCTTCTAAGACTGCCCTGACAATGAGCAGGCTGGGAGTGTGTGAGCAATTGGGAGAGGACATAAAGGGAACAGCTGACCCCAACTGGCCAAAGGGATATCCCATGCTGTATGACCTTTTTCTCAGAAATAAAAGCTGTCAGGAAGAAGGAGGAATGGGGACATCTGAAGTTACGGTGTTTGTCTTCTCAAGTCACCGTTATGCATGACGGAGTCCTACTTTTTTGCCAGTTTTTCTGGCTGCCATTTGAAAGTAGTGAATTAATGCCTTATTTTGCCTTGCTTATGTATGCAGCTTTGCTTTACCAATTAAACTGTCTTTATCTCAACCCACTAGTTTCTCATTTTTGCCCTTCAGATTCTCTTCTCCACTGAGTGGCTGTGGGGGACTTAGCTGCCTACTGGGGTTAAACTACAGCATCCTTCAAGCTTGTTTATCATTAGGGTCCAAAAATTTCCCACCAATGGCAAGCAGAGAGTGCCTGACTTTTTTTGCCTTCTTACTAGTTTGCTGTCTTGGGAAGACAGGCTACTTACATTGATAATCTCATGCTCAGGAAAATGTCAGTCTGTTTTCTTAGAAAACAAGCTCTAGGCTTCAATATGAATGCAGGGTTTATGCTGCCATCATCAACTTCTTTATAGCAAAGGGAGGATACATAGTTAGTGGTTGAACCCTAACAAGGCAAATTTTATGAGCATATCTCTATACTCTTTAAGAGCAGATGTGACATTACATTGCAGTGAATACTCTAAGCCATACAGGAGGAACCCCTTTGTGATCCAGGGCTCAGTAGAAAGGACTGGACATGCTGACTTCATGTAGCCTCCCTATGTGTGTCATTTCCCCATCAGCTCGAATCAGACTTGGTACTTAAACAGGAGCTGAATACTAAAGTGCCTGTGTAGACTGCACTCTCTCTGTCACTTGAACACATGTGTAAATCATAACCCAGGTTCTGGCAGTTATATTTTATAATCAATTCCCATGAATATCCAATAAAATACCATCAGTGTTTACACCAGCTGTCTTTATTCCATAAAATATTTTCATTATAACCAAAATAGAATCGAGTCAACTATAGACATTATTATTCCTATCAAAGATAAGAGATAAACCCATGAGGGTGGGTAAAAAGGATAGAAATATAACCTTATCCACTCCTTTTCAGTGGAAGATCACGTACTTGCAATTTTGTGATCTTTGACTGCTGAAGTAAAGCAAAACCAAATATCCATACAACCATCTCAAAATTATTCTTCTCAGTTAGAACTAATAAATATTTAATTCAAATTAACTTCGTGAAAGTAAAACCAGCTCCAAATAATAAAAGAAAAAAGCACAACTCTAAAAGCCATAAGTAATATAGGTACATTCTAAGTACATTCTGTCCTCTGTTCATTCATTAGATCAAAACTAATGGTAGTGTTCGGTTTAGGGGCAGGGAACTGTAAAACAGCACAGGCTTAAACCTCATGTACTTCGTGGCAGAGTGTTTGCTTCCCATGCTGCTGCTCCCCAGGCAAGATTGCTTCTCTGCCCTCAACACAGGAAAGATGCAGCCATGGATCCTTGTGGGCTTTTCTGTGCTTAGGAGGTTCTCAGCGTTTGAGGAGATACCTTGTCCTGCTCCCTCGAGGCACTCACTCCAGAAGGTTCCCTTTGCCATGGCAGGAATGCAAACCAGTCTCACAGAGCTGGTGACACTGGTCTCAGAGAAACAAAGCTCTGTCTTATGAGTGGAGCTGTCACTCAGCTCATGACAGCAAGTGGGTTTCCTGACCAATCTACATCTTTCCAGCCATAAGAAGAATACACACCCACACATACATATAAAATATACATGCATTATGTGGTCAAACATAAATATGCACACACTACACATATATTTAGATACACGTACACAAAATATGTATATGTCTCTTTTAATTTTAGAAATGACAACCTCTGAAGCCATAGATGCTGTTATGCTCTGCATATGGATGTGAGAGGATGGGAATGAGTGGAGAATATCTTATGGGAATTTGAGAAGTTGCCCACCTGATTTTCTGTGAAGAACAATACAGTAAAAGTTTCAAAAATTGGTGGAAAGAATTGTAAAAAAAACGGCCTCAAACTCTCTTATTATAGATGGCCGCAGGGTGTCTAGACTTTGTAAACAATCAATAATCGTGGACATAAAAAAGTGATCTGTTTTTGAATTATAACCTCATTAGACAAGTTCAGTGTGCTGCACAGAATATCTCTTTGGCCAGTCCTTCCTTGGGAGCCATTTCTGGTATAGTTACAGAATCACAGAACCAACAAGAAGAATCAAAAGACCTTTGAGATCATTGAGTCCAACCTATGACCCAACACCACCTTGTCAATCAAAGAGTTTGCATCTCCTTCTCCCCCCCAGCCAAGAGCTTCTCCCTCTTGCCTCCAGCAGTAGGTTTTTCATTTAACACTCCAGTGCCTCACCAATAATAAAAGAGCACAAATCACCCAGACCACTGAGCAGGCAATGATTTTTTTTTCCAGGATGTGACCTTCAAATTGTTAAATTTACAAAACAAATTTAAGTTTCCTTTTCTCTTTCAGGTTTACAGTTTCAAATAGCAGGTTGTCATGTGGTGGGTTCCACTCAGGGGCCACACACCACTAAGACCTATCGAGGTACTTCCATTTGTACCTAGGTATGTCAGCATTCCCTTTGATTGTTAGGGGATTCAAACAAATCACAGGTGCTTTGGTGAACAGGGATGGAGCAAAGTACATACTGAAAATGAGCTGGCACTTAATCTTTTTTTAAGCTCAGGCTAAATATGGGAACTTTGGATATCTGCATTGTTCCAGAGATACTCCACTGACTGAGAGCTTTCCACTGTTGTTTTACAAGCTGTAGTAATTCAGAACTTGAGCAAAGTTTGTCAGGCTTAGCTCTATAGAAAGCTAATTTGCCTGACAGATCAGAAAAATGCTTCTGATATGCAAAATCCTTTTTCCCTACATCACTAATGCTAATGAAACTTACTACAACCCTGCGGTTTTTTTATTTACTTTGCAAAAAGGTACTTTTGATCTGTGTAAATTTCACTATGGTGAAACATCCATATGGTAACCCATCAATACCTTTTCTAGCAATAACTTTAGAAAGCCACGTCCAGAGTGACTAATGAGCTGCCTCATTAGATGAGGTACTTCACCTCCGAGTCAAGTGCATCAGCATAGAAATGAGGAAGAAGCTGCTGCTGGTGGTGGTGGTGGTGCTAGGCAGGTCTCACAGATAAATAAAGTCCATTCTTCACTATCAGCCCAGCATATTTTTAAACACTATATTCACTCAAGGGAAAAAATAGTAAGGAGGATTTTTTTATTTTTCCTTGTGAGACATTTCAGATCTTGGTGTCATTATCTACAAAATTCATATTTCACACATGACAAGATTCATATAAAAATGTCATGTAGTAGTGCTCATCATAAACCAAATGCAGACTACATTTAGAGAAAAATATATACATAGAGCAAGGATTTAGAATTGGATGTATCAAAAAGTTAAGTGAGAGGTACAACTTCAAACTGAGCTGGAAGTAACTGGTTTAATTTTTATTCAGTTGCTAAGGTATTGAAAGCCATGAATGTAATCAGTAAGCAAGAAAAACAAATTAGCAAGTGAATCTGTTTTCCAAGGCAAGCAATATAAAACCAACAAAGCAAAAGCCCAGTAATGCAGCCATAGAAGATACTGAAGGTATGGATCCTATATCACTGTCTTAATTTATGATACTTAATTTATGTTCAAAGAGGAATGCAAGTATAATAAGCAGATTTTAGCTTCATCTATGAATTAATATTATTTAGTGTTCCTTTGATTTCTATCTAGATCATAACAATTTTTATGTAGATATATTGGAGTCTGATTAGATATATCCCTGTCTCACAGAAGATAGCTTTAGGAGCCAACTATTATAAAACATTTCCCAAGCTAGACAGCTTGGTAGGGGACCAAGAACTTCAGTTCTCAGAAATGCTGGATTTTACTTGCAGGGTGTCTCTGCAAGTGATGGGAACTCAGTGTATATTAAAGGCAATCCTATCCAAAAAACCACCAAAAACTTTTCACTGACACATTGATTTAGACTAGGAACCATTTTTAAAATCCCAAACACTATCTGAAATTATCCAATGATCCATAAATAATCTCATTGCACCAGGAAAAATCAACTGAGAAAGAGAATGGCAGGAGGAAGCTTGAATGCATTCTTAGCTGAAATCAATGCTTGAGAAAAATACAAACCGATATTCAAAGGGTCGTGAGCTAAGTATACAAAAATTTTCAGACTAGCTACAATAATCATGCCAAAATCAGCATCAGCAAAGAAATTACATAATAAAACAAACACAACTAAAGAAGACACACATTTTAAAGCCAGTATCTATCATCACTTTCTCTTCTTTGTTTTATGATCTGTCTCCAATGTTCCTCATTACTCACTCACCAAAAAGAAAAAAATCCCTTCCTTTTTTGGTATTTTTAGCTTTCTGGGGAAGAAATCACAATTCTTTGTGCCCGTTAAGTCTTTTCCAGATGATGTTGCCTACTGCAAAATTAACACACAACTTTAGAAAAGAAAAAAAAGACGATTTTTCTCCAGCCACGTCTTATCACTGGCGTGTCTGCAATTCTTAGAGAGGGGGAGTTCTAGGAGCTTTTTAAAATGAAATGATTAGTACAGAAAAGTGCTTATTTACCCTGACATTTCTTAGAAGCAGCCTTTGTTGTCCATACAAAGCAGAATTCATGGAGAGTTTCTCTGCCCATCTTACTGAGTTTCAGTCTTGGACCAAGATTTCTTCGTACACAGTACCAAGATGACGTCTGAAATTTTGTTATGCTGTGACAGTGAGACCCCACTACCTACACTCTGAAAATAGTGATTCCTGTGTAAACAAATTTCCCATCTGTCTGGGGGGGATACTGCAGGGGTGGAAGCCTGCAGCCGAGCGGTGCGGATATCCCCGAAACCGTGTCAAGTGGTGCGAGTACAGCTCATTATCACACAGCAGTAACCACACGCTCCGACACAGATTTCTATTCCCACTGTGATTTTAAATGCCTCCTTACAAATAAGCTTCTCAGAGGATTAATAGTTGGATTTTTCTGCTGTATAGAACAAGTTCAAATGAGGCAGTCTCAAAAGTCCTTGAAAGTCTTGTGTTCTGGCATTTGTTTGTCAGGTAGGGCAAGGAAACCTTAGTGGCTCTTCCCGAGTACCAGTATGGTTTACAGTAGTGAGCATGTTCCTTGTAGTCTGACCAAGAAATCAAGAACTGTGGGGGTGCTCAAGCCCTCTATCCACTGCTGCGTTTTAGTGACAATGCCCGTTTTCCATTCCCTGGGACAATGGTTCTGCTGGTAGAAGACTAAACCAGAGTGGGCTACTGAGTTCTGTAAGGTTCAGAGTGCTCACCCAGAAAATCTCTGAAGTGTTTTTCATGTTAATATGTCCAGTGAAATCAGCTTTGAAAAATGAAATACGTCTTGTTAAACTAAATTTTGACACCAGGATGATATTAAACTCAGTGTCACCATCTCCTTTTGAGCTTCCCTTTGGGAAGACAAGGAAGTATTTTCCATTTGTTTCATTTGTTGTACGTACATATTTGGTCAGGTTACCTCACCACGGGCAAACCTATCATGTATTAAAACAATTATTTTGTGCTTCAGTTCGTAGATAAATAAAATATATATTTATGCAGATACCTGCAAACACTTAAGTGCGTTAGGTGCTCAGCTATGACTGAAGTTTTGCATGCTCTGGACATAAAACTAAAATCAGGGCCCTATCGAGATTCCTGATTTAGGAGTCTTCCAGAACTGAATTTACCGGGTATGTACCTTCTACTTTAAGAATTATATTTTCAAAGCTGTCTGTGTAAAGCTGACCAACACAACAAATGATTTGAGAAATGCTGTGAGATGAGTGTGTGTTAGTGCTGCTAATTTATAGCAAAGAAAGCACGTGTGAAAGTCAAAGGCTCGTTACCATCAGCTCCTTGCCAGTTTTTCCCAGATGCCCTACTCTTTATACAAGTAGGGTCAGGAAAATTCTAATTTACTTGAAGGTATCTATGGCCTTGGCAGTTTGTGGAAAGACAATACCTTGCAGGCCTAACACACTGACCTCAAGGAATGAAGATGAAGAGATATATTTATATAAATACCTCTGCGCCTATATTCATGCAAATGCCCGATTTAAAAGAAGGAGTAGCAATGATCTTTCCTAACTATACATTTACTTTCACAAACCATTTACTCAACCAGTAAACCTATCTGCCAATCTATATTTGTCTGTGTATGGGGAGAGAGAGATCGAGACTTTTAAGCCAACTAGGAATACACAATTTAACAGCTGTAGCACAGCAAAACAGCGTGTACTCTACAAATTAAAAGAAAACAAGAAAAGAGCATTAGCTAAAGCAAGCAATCTCAGCCTTTTTGCTGGGAGTCTTAATTTAGAAAATCTACTCGGGAAGAATAATTGTTCCCATTCGTTATTTTGCTTGGATGACTTTTACAGAACTGTTTTTGCAGTCAATTGGCAAATTCAGTGGAAGAAACAAATTACCCTATTATTAAAGCATATTTGCAGCAAACAATAGATATTCCATATAAGCTGTGCTTATCCGGCCATTTTTCCTAACCACTTCTAAGAACATTATGCCTTCATCTCAATATGCCTTCGTGTGGCTGGTGTTTGAAGACAGGGTACATCTCCAGCAGAACACGGTTCTGCTCACCCCACGTATACCCCACTGGGCTGTATTCCAGGCCAGGGCAGCCTCACTGACTGAAACTTGTGACCTTCTCAGCAGGTCTCTTGCACTGTTCACAGTTTCTATGCAGCTTGAGTCCAGCCTCTCTCACTTCTTCTGCTGGGGTTATTTTCTATCAGCATTCCTGTTACAGGCTGCCCCTGTTTTTACAGGTGGCAATATAAGAATGTTTTAAAGTTCCTTCTGGGCTAATATTTTGCTACTTTTCCCTATTAATGAGAGTTTGATTTTTATTTCACTTCAGTGTTTAATTAGTTTATAAGAAAAGCTGACTTGGGAACTGACCTGAGCATACTTTTCAAAGTCAAGTATTTAGAATTAAATTAATCTTGCCTAATTTTTGGCATGTGTGCGTTAGCTAAGATACTCTGTTACTCGTGTACAATCCCTCCACCCTTAGTGGAAAAAAAAAAAATGAATTATCTTTTGGGCTTGCAGCTTTTTCTTCCACTGGTTGTCGAAATAGTCAAGATTAAAAGAAACCATGAACATCTAAAGAGGGAGCTTTAAAAAATGGGGAGTTAAAATCCAAACCTGTAGCTCATTCACCTCGTTCACTTTGTTTTCCTTGCAAGATGATATACATTTCATTAAACCTTCAATGAAGGTCTTGAAATGCAGGTTGCAGCATGATCTTTATTCCTCTCATTTAAAATGAAAAAGGTTTAGCAGATCAATAACCAATGGATTAATGAGTCACTGATGATAATAACAGAGATTTGCATCAGCAGCACCTATTATCAAGAGCAATCACAAATTACTTGGGAAGCAGATTAACAAACTGTTTCTGCTTAAGTGGTGCTGGAAGCCAACTTCCTTTGGAAGCCAGATGAAGAAGGATAGAGAATAATGACCATTAAAGCAAATATTGAATTACAGTTCACAAACAATTGTGTAGAAGTCACAGTACATTATTCACTTCAAGAATGTGAAAACAGCCCTACATTTCAGCTGTCTGAGCATGGCTCTTCTCTGTCAGAAACCAGGTTGGGCACTGAATTTTGCCATGTGCCCTAAATGCCACCAAATGAGAGGTGTCTGTGCACACAGTATGTTCCTAATTTGAAAGGCTCTCACATGGAGGATGTGACCAATCTGTAAACCAGTCGCCACGTCCTAGGTCATGCCAAGCCTCAGCAGCTAAAAAATGAGCCTTGCAGTCTTCAGGGATGCTTAATACTGCAAGCAAATAGGCACACAGCCTTTCTATAATGGTCTAAAATACCAAGAATTCTTTTGTATTTCCAATCAGAAGCAGCAAAGGAAATAAGACAAAACGATGAAACACTGGCAAGCATTTGAATTTTCTCTTTCCTTATCATCTGATCATTTTTGGATCATCTTAGCAGATCAGGAGCTTTCCTCTCTATCTGTGAAAGTGCCTCTGTTCTATTCTCCACTTTTTTTATGGTTTGCAGACCATTTTTTTCTTACAAACTACATCCAGAGTTTAATGACACTCCTTTGCTATGAAAGCACAGTACTGTTACTCTCCATGTTTGTATTTCTTTTATTTCTGTGAAGGCAAACTTCCTAGTTTTTCAGGTCCAATGTATGTACCTGACCTCCTCATTCTGCTTTTTGGTAAATCCCCCAGTTCCAATCCTCTCAGCTGTGGTCTCAGCACTGCTATCCCTTCATGCTACATTAACACAAAGCATGATTTACACCTTTCCTTGGCACTAGCCTGGAAGTGACACACCATGACCCCTGTAGGCAGCAGACTACTGGAACCCTGATAAACTCTGCAACACGGCAATTCTGTGAACGCAGGTGGTATTCCCAAGATTCATTTAAATATCCTTCACACACAAATAGGCATTAGTCATCGCTGCTTGTTATAATTGTGAATGTATTCAGCACAGTCAAGATGCTAAGTTTGGTAACAAGTCATGATAGAAAGGTAATCAGCTACCTTGACTGGAAAACATGGATAATAAATTCAGTGTGGTGGGGCCATGAAGGTCTTATGTCCTCTGACAGTCATTGAACTTAAATGGCAGCAATCCTTAAAGTAAAATTTGTTTTTAAGTGGCTGAAGGATAAAGAAATGGTCCCCTACATTATATTTTCCCATTTCCACTGGAAACATGAAATGCTCTTGTTCATATTTTGACAGGAAATAAGAAATGTAAGCCCACCTCCATAAAGCAAAGTCCCAAGAAAAGAGACAAACGCAATACAAAAAAAAAAGGAAGAAAATGTCGTGAAATATGTAAACATTTATATGTCTGTCTGGTTTGGGGAAAAATAAAAGCAAACAAACAAAATATTTGCAAGGGAACCTTTCAAGTCATAGGTTTTTTTTCCAGAAACAGCTTGACTGGCAAACTGTGACCTGCAGTGACCATGACTTTGCATAAACGTGTGGATGGACTGCAACCTAACAACCTGTGCTCACTGAAGTTAACAGAAATTTTACCACTGAAATTAACTGAGTTTCATATATCCTTATAATGTAATGCAGTTACATGCAAATGTAAGATACCGAGAACATCTGCATGATTTTGTCTGTAATTCCACAGATCTTCAAGAAAACTGTCTCAGAAAAGATGATCTTTCAAATATAATCCCTTTGGAATTTCACAGGAGTGATTCTTACCTTCAGAATGCATCACTTACCACCCCCAAAGACTTAAACACAAAACACTAATGACAAGAGGCCCATAACAAAATAGCTTAAGGCCTATAACACCATATAAGAAACAACTCTTAATTTCCCCTGTGGTTTTCTGTAATCTTTGACACTGCATTTACATTCTGCGTAGCTCTCCAATGTGTGCTGGAATCCCAGCACAGCAATAAAAAAGTAAAACAGTTCCAAGGGGTTATATTAGGATACTAAGGATCTCAAAGACAAGACATTAGCTATTGACAAGTTTCATGAATAATTTTACAACATTTTTAATACTTTGTAGTAAAAATATCTGTACCACATGCAACATCGTTATTCTTTTCCCTTCACTTTCAAATGATTTTTTGATACATCTAAAAAGATTCCGTTTTCACTTATAGGTCTAAAAATCACACTTCTAGTTTGAATATAAAATGTAATTAAAATGCACACTTCTCTGTTAGAGCTGGATGGGCATGAAAATAAGAAATTTCTTTTTGCCTTCTTTTGTAACCTAATGTTGCTTTAATTTTTAAAAGGCCATTTTTTAAAAGCAAGAATATTTTAGTTAATAATTTAGTGCTCACTTCAGTTAGAATAGTTATTAAAACCTTCAATGACATTACAATTAAAAGTTTGAAAATAGTTTTATGATTTCTAGCTTGATACAATTTTCTGCTTTGAAAAGAAAGCTAACGCAAAATCACTTTTTTTATCTTGGTTTTGCTTCAGTATGAGTATTAAAAGTACCAAGGAGGACTCTTAACCAACAATGTATTTCAATATATCTGAAGATGCTCTGCATGCAAAGGGTCAGCTTTTTCAGTGGCTGTAAACTGATGCAACCCTACCGCCTGAAGGAAAGGCACTTGCTCAGGATCTTGTTCCTGCCACTCAGCAGCGAAGGGATAACTTGTCAACACAAGAAAACCTTTCTCTAATTTGTGTGTTCCATCTTGATATAATTATCCATGAGGCCAGTCGTGTCCAATCACCTCAAAATTGTAAGCCCAGCATCACCTGCCTTAGGTAAATCTGAGAACAGGACAGGATCAGATGCAGATGGGAAACACGATTTCCCCATGCTTAGCATCCACTTACGTACATTTTTTCGGGATAAATGCTGAGAAGAGATGTGGTGTTGTTAAGAGGGAAAAGCAGCACTGAACAGACACTTTACAGAAATCGTCCAGATTAGACAAGACACGAGGCAGGAGAAAGGCTGACTTAGAGAGCAGCACAGCAGCTCTGACAGCTTTCAAAAGGCTAAGCCTACCACCACTTTGATGCAGAGTGAGCTGTGCTATATGTGTCTGAGGTACTCTTACCTAGGCAAGACACGAATATTTCAAATATATTGCAGTGTTTAAACAGCTGCATATACTAATCTAATGTTACTAATGCCACTAATAATAGTAGCTACAATAATATACAAACCACACTCTGTTCCCAAGGTTCATTAAAAGGTTGTCTAGTACTGTCTTTTCACCCTTTACACTAATACATTATTTTACATGGTACTTCTAATTTAAATCTAAAAGACTTTGCTTGGCCATTTTGGACTGGAATTTTCCATGTCATTGTCTGTCCCATGCTTCATTTCCTCTTTGTTGGAAAGTCTCAGCTGGAACAGACTTAGTTACTCCCAAAAATGAGGCCTGGAAAAATTTTATTCTGAACTTTGAAAGGACTGGGTATCTCCACTGTGCTGAAGTTGGGTCACAAAGAGGGCAGGGAAGGCCCGGTTTTGTACTATGAGTGAATTCTCCAAAATGTTCCAGGTTATCAGCTACCCTATACTTTGCAGAGAGTTGAAGGCTAAAATCTCTTGACAGTTTTCCTAGACTAAGTTTCTCCATCCTTAAGCTTTGAGGTGTTGAATTGAGACTTTCTCTGCAAATGTGGGTCCAAGCTGCTGCCTGTGGGCAGCAGAACTGAGCAGAGGAAGGCTGTGCTCCTCCGTTCCTCCAAATCAGTACAAACTGCAGGACCTGTGGTTGCTCCCCAGGTTCCAGTGCATTCCTCAACCATGTCCTGAGATGAAACAGATGTAAGAATAGGAAGCAGACCCTATTTTCTGCTATTCACAGGAAGGAAACCTTTCTGCCTGGGATGTACAGGGTCTTTGGCATATTCTGGATTAAAACCCTCTTATGTCTAGCCAACCAGTATGGGTGAGCATTACATGGGGATCACTGGCAGCCCCAGTGCCTGACGCAGCTCCAGTGTCAGAGGAGGAAAAAAAGAAGGAGCTGCAAAATTTAATTGCAAAGGGAAAAACAGCTAGAACGGATAGGGACCAAAGACAATAAAATAGATGAGGAAGGTGGAAGTGAGGAATAGGGACCGATACTTGACCCTGTCGGGTTGAAACTTGAATTGAGTGAAGAAGATTGGATCTGGGGTGAATACAGGCATTAAGTCTGAGTAGAAAGGAGATCATGGGACTGAGAGACTGAAGAGTTCATCACTTCACAGATTTTAAATCTTAAAAGATCCATTAACTGATACAGCTGGATTCAAGAAAGATTAAATGGAAGAAAGATTCAGTCAAGGAAGACTGGAGAGGGTATCAGGGACAGGGCACAAAGCTGGTTGATGCTACTCCTGTCTCCAATGTCTGGGAAGTAAGGTTGATAGACTGTGAGAGGAAGGGGGGACTGGGAATAGTTATGTAAGGAGAAGAAGCTTCAGAAAAGAGGGGATGGAAGAACAGAAGGAAGGTGAATGTCAAGGTGGAGAGAACAAGGCAGGGATATTGTGTCTGGAGTGACCAGAGCAGATGGCACAAAACTTTCCAGAGTCTGGAGCACATTTCTGAGTGCAGCTGTCCCACCAAGCCCGTCCCTGCCAGGAGATCCCTGCAGGAACTATTAGGGAATTGCTGCAGGCCTTTGATTGCCTGTGCACAGGCAGAGGAGGAAAACCCTCTGCTGCTGTCCATTCCTGTGCCCACCTGGTGTGCTTGTCCCAAAGCACTCATGATGATCCTGATGGTTCCTGATGATCAGGGGGGCCTCCACCGGTACTGAGTGAGAGAGTTTCCACCTGACATTTCTTTGTAAAGCACTGTAGAAAAACACACTTAGACTGTGGAAATGCAGGCACCCAAGAGTTAAGGAAAGCCACATTTCAGGTGTTTTCTTCCACGCTTGTTAACACATCATTCCTGTTCTGCAGCCATGAAGTGGACAAATAAACTGGTTGGGATTTTTCCCTTATTCCTTGTAAAATTTAATTGAAAAAATGAGCAGGGAATTTCAGGAGAAGCAAGGACATTCTCAAGGAAGTCAAACACTGAATGGAAGAGCTGGCTTTTAGCCCTGTCTCAGCTACAGAGTTCTTCCCTGAAGCTAATCAAGTCACTTAAGCAACCAGACTAGCCATAATGCTTGATTTTTTATATGGGTTTCAGGCACAGAAATGCTTAACCTTCCCAGATGCAATTGAAACCTCTGTGTGCTAAGCCTTGAGTGAAAGTTGAAATGCAGCACGAAATACAACATGAAATGGTCTGCAATATCAATTTCCACAGCAAGACTCATCTAAAAGTAGTGTATACATTCTCAGCTCAATGCCTCTATGTAATAGAAAAATTTAAATAATCTCATGCATATTATGGGCGAATATAGGGATTCGTTTTTCAAGCAGTTAGATGATGTGGTGATAAACCCTACAGAATTTCACTTTCAGCGCAGTTTGACTAATTTGAAGTAATGGGATAGAGACACAAATTGAGAAATGAAGGTTTTAAAAAAAGTAAAAAAGGATCAATTAGTTTTTCTCTGCCCTGGGTGGTTCAGGGCACGAGTAGAAAAAGGAATATGCAATTAGAACTTTATCAGCATCCAGTCATGAAAAAGGGTTAAGATACACTTGCACTGTTAACCTTAATTATAACAAGTCTTAGTTTCTTGCCTTACAAATTCAATAACATTTTCAGGTGTTCTTAGTTTGTGTTGATTACAATATGTGCAACACTTATGTGTACCTTGTGGAATTTGCCACATCTGGTCTGCCATTGTTTGGGTTTTTTTCTTGGAAATAGAACTTCTTCTTCTTCAAAAAAAATCTGTTATGTTGCTTCCTTAGTTTCTCTTTACCCTTCCTTAGATGGAAAAACAGACCATGCTCAGCTTAATTCAGCATGGCCCCTAAGTTCCTGGGCACATATCTGAACATCAGATAAAAGAACAGTGACTTGGCACTCTTCCACTGTATCTTGAAAAAAAGCCCAAAACAAAATGCTTAAAGCTTAAGCATTTGCAAACCTTTCTGCTCAGCTTTGAAATGAGATTTCCACTTATTTAGTCTGAAGACAGGAATATAAAGTAGTTAAAGTCCCTGAAACAATAGTTAACCATGTGGTTTCCATAAAACACAGCGGAAAATGTAAATTTCAGATGCTATATTAAAGGGTTTAGTATTCTTTCACTGATCAGGATCTGCTAGACCAGGCTGCTCAAAGCCCCATCCAGCCTGGCCCTGAACTCTGCCAGGGTTGGGGCATCATATGGAATAGATACGAATTATTTCCGAAAATTTAAACTGTTACGGGATGATTTTCAAGCTACAGCACTGCAAAAGTGTTTTAGACTTGATCACAAATGTTTCTCACGCCTTTGCAGAAAACTGCTGCTTCAAGCTTTTCAAGTTTGCCCTGACCCAGCATTGTCTCCCTCAGGGGAAGCCCCCTCAGACAGTGGCACTCTGCATAAACACAAAAATTTATTTGCATTCACCTCTTTTCAGGAGTGCAGGCTTAATTTGAGGACCACAAACGTGAAAATGAAGCACCATTTTTTAATCTTAACATTTAAGTATACACAAAGGAGACACTTGAATGCAGAGCAATAGCTATTAGATCAGCATAAACAAAACTTCTACCTCTTTCCTTCTCACAAGTGTGAGTTGAGGTTAGATCCTCTTGCTGGATTTAGAGAAAGGCTGGGGAATGTTTTGGTAACTGATGAAATCTCTTAAGGAAAGGAGAATTTGATATCTGTAATAAAATCTCCTATTTCACAGCTTCCGTCCAGGGGATCAGGAAGGAATATCCCATATCTTTAGAACATCTTGTATGTTTGGGTTCCTCCATTATAGATTTTTTTCAACTTCTTCAGCTCTGCCTAATGCAAGAGTGTGGAACTGGAGTGCAGTGTCCGTGGGTGCTGCAGACATCAGCTGCAGAGCTCTGCCTGGATGTTTCCTTCCTGCCCTGCAGCAGACAGGGAAACCAGAGAGCTGCTGGTGCAGCCAGACTTGTTGTGGCTTTCCTGTGGCTGTTCCATGACACAGCTGCCCATTTGGCAGCTTGACCACCACATGAATTTTAACAGGTTGTGAACTAAACCCAGGGGCAATAGGCTCACATCTACCAGTACCAATGCTTCCTAGATTTTTATTTTTTGATGTATAACTATAAATATTAGATTACTGAATGCTTTCTTTCCCAAGCTGCCTATAGATGCTTTTATTTTTCTTATTTTTTGTTGTTAACTGAGACTGTCTTGCAAACATATGACTATGAAACTGTGCTAATTATGGAATTAGTTCCAATTTAATGTCTGGTTTATCACAGACCTATTTATGAATAGGCCAAAAGCTGTTCTGGCAAATTAGCAGGAAATGGGAAAAAGAAATATCAGTATGAGCTTCATAACTGTTGGCACTAACTGTGCCTTACTTATGCTCTACTTTAATGATGTTGTTTTATTTTTCTCAAAGAAAAAGCTGGTATAAGAGGCCTCTAAATTCGTAGAGCTATTAAGTTCATGATGAAAATAACATTAAGCTAATGTTCCCTGCCTATTTCAGCAATAGACTAGTGATACTATTGGCTCATTAAAATGTTTTAGTAAGTTTATCAAAGAAATAACAGTGACAAAACATCTTTAGTGTCTGTGGAATCTTCTTTCGCCATCTTATAAAAACCCAGATTACAGCATCATCCCAGCCTGGAAAGCCCACAGCTCCCTTCTGCATTGTAGATGCATTTTAAGATGGCAATTCAAGCTACCTGTGTCTTTTAAATAATGGGTGAAGTAGTAGTATACAAGGTTTGGAAAAACTGATTTTTCTTCCATGACACATTTAGAATGCAGTTCTTATCTCTCATTTTCTACTGTGTTGGGTAAAAGCAATTAAGAGTGGCAAACCTATCAGGGGCAGATAATTTAGCATTGTGTTGCCAGCTGTGGCCAGAACCTGGTCACATACTTTCTGTTGGCTCCCATCAAGATAAAAAATCTTATCCATTTTCTACTGCATTAATAGTAATGTTCACACTTGCTTAGAACTGGATATGTTTTGCTGAATTTTCTATTGCATCCACAATGCAGACTAATTGTACTCAGCTGCACTCTCCCTGGTTGCTGCCAGCCTGCATGCATGGGTTTGCATCTCATGCAAACCAGAGAGCAGAGATGTGGGGGGATGTGTGCTGTGGTGTCAGGCTGCAGCTGTGGCAGGTACCCAGATCTGGAACCTGCAGAGCTCTCCCAGGACCTGTCATTTAGATAAGGCCTGCATGGACATTCTGAACAGATCTGAACATGAAAAAAAAACCCAAAAAACCCCAATCACTAACTGGAAACTTGCAACTTCAAACTAGTAAATAAATAAATTGACTAGACTTCAAAGTAAATGTGTGGTCAGCTCTCTGCTTGAGGTATTTTGCTTTATAGATTCAGAGGTGGGAAACTGCCTTTATGCAGTATTTAAATGGCTTCCTTTCTTTTCAAGTGGAAGCTGGCTGAAATGTATGATATGTTTAGGGAAGAAAGAGTCATTCCCTGATGGCTGGCCAAGAAATAGTGAAGACGGCAGCTGCAGAGGCAGCTGGAGTTACCACCCTCACAGATGGAGTGAAAATGCTGGGCTCTAGCTGAAACAGGAGGGAATGAATGAAAACAGAAGGAAGGTAAAAGTAGGGGAATAGCAAACCAGATAATGTGTCTTAATAAGATCTGAAGGTTTTCTTGTGTAACACAGCCTGGAAGAATTCTAGGCTCTTTAAAGAGGCTGTATGAACCATACACACTGTAGAATGTTTAGTTTCTCCAAACAGGACTATAACAGAGACAGAAAGATGCTTAAATATCCAAATTAGAAGAGCTTGTGGACGCCCTATCCCTGGAAGTGATAAGCCTTTATTAGGCACTAGGCTGAGCTCTAACAGAACAACCACTGTTGGATTAGATGAGAGACAGATCAGTGACTCTTCTCAGACAGTGCCCAGCAGCACAAACAGGAAAATATAAAATGATCTGGTCCCAAGCACAGTCTTCTAGCATTCAGTAACTTAGGGCCTACTGGTCTTACATAACTAGTTCCTTTTCCTTCGTAGCCAGGATCTGACAAGATCTAAGCAGTATAACAGAGTCGAAATTGGAACCTCTTAATTTTTCTTATTTTTTTTTCCAGTGAAAACTGACATATAATGTATTTTAAGAAACCAATTTTAAGCAGAAATTTGAACTTATAATTTGGTGCAGCTCATTAAGTAGAAATGGCTATTTGCACAAACTCAGATCTTTTCAACAGAGGGAAATAACACACTGACTAAACAGGAAGAAAAGGATAGTCGTTTCCATTTTAGACTTACTTTCTTCATACTTTCTTAAAAATGCTGTGAGAAAGCAAATTTCATGCCAAAGAACTTAGGCCTCTCAATACTGCATACACATGCTTATGTGCTTATAAGAAAGCTGCTGAGGGAAAAGGAAAAAAAGAGAAATGATAATATGTAAACACACATCCAGAGAATGTGCTTTTTTGGGGACAGAAAATATTAAAGAGAACAGCAGAAAATACAATTTCTGCATCTAGGCATAGCTAGGGTTTAAACATTTAGCCAAGGTTTGAAAAAAACAAGTTATTTTCTTTCTGAGTTCACTGATGTCCATGTCAGTCAAGTCCTCCTCAGAAAAAAAGTTTCAAACAAAAATCTATACGTGGACTCACAAAATGAAATGCATATTTAAGTAAGCAATACAAACGGTATCTTCTTTGCATAAGTGACCTACATCAAAAATTGTGTTTGATCATGAATGTCATGTTTTTAAATATAAACAATAATCCATATTTTAAAAGTAAAAGGGCTATCTTGTTTTTCAAAGGAATCTAAAAGTAATTATAATCTGGCCATTTTGGTGAGCAAGTCTAAGTGGGAGTCAAGCGATCGCCCAAATACCAGTGAATCAATTTCACTGAAAGTGAAAATCCATTTCAGAGGTCCACAATCTCACAAACTGAGAGTATTTTGTCTCAGTATAGAACTGGACAGATAATCTGCATCTCCCAAATACTATCTGCAACAAAACTGATGCCAGATGCCAAGCACTAAATCTTTATGAGCTGGGTGACCCTTGTTAAGAAAAATGTTACACAGACCTGGAACTGTGAAAAAATATACACTCTGGGGGTACACTGTCTTAACTTCAAGGATTAATTAGTCACCAGCTGATCCTTCCTAACAGCTATCATCAATCTCCTGTTTAATTTATTCCTAGAACTGCTGTTCTTCCATAGGGCTGATAATGGATATTAGCATTCTAATTTCCCACAAGAGAATATTTGTCTTACGTGTTTTGTTCGGTTAGACTCAAATGTCTGTACATCCTTCCTCAGTCAGGATGTATAAGAAGAATAAGAAGTCCAGGTCTTCTTATAAGAAGTCCAGTTCTAACTTCAGGCCTTTGCTCTGCATAAAATGGATTATGGATGAACGTCAGAGCTCACAAAGATATCCTCTTGCTATTGAGTGAAGCAGCAGGCTGACAGATATGTTTGAGCCCTTGGTCCTATATGAAAAATCACATGTTCCAGTGCTTCACTACATGGAGCTCATTCTCATATCAGGTCTCCCAGGTAGGAAACTTGTCAGGTTTATAGTTTGAGACAGGCAGAAAAGTCTGGCAGACTGAAGTGAGGTGGCCAAAACCTCCCTTACACCCCCAGAGGTACAAATAGGCTCCAAAATCACTCTTGAAGAAACAGGTAAACAGGAATTCCAGTGTGTTCCATGTTTTAGAAGAAGAAACAAAAGTGTGTGTGGTTGTCTTTTCCACACTTGCTGTACTACTAGATTAGAAGATAATTTTAGACTGTATTTACTTTAAGTAAAAAACAGTCCCTGCTAAATGAGAAAACAGGGATTTCTTTCCCCTGGAACACTAAATGACCAGCCATGACAAAGTGACAGTTAGACAGCCAGCAGAATCCATGGTATTTACAATTTTGTCAAATGAGTCCCCTTCTGCAAATGTTTTGGCCTTTGCATATTTACATTCCTTGTTCCTCATGCATTGATATGCTTCATGTAGCACAGCTTCTGCACTCCGTCACTGCTGCTCTTCTTGGTTTCCAGTCGGCAGGTTTCCATTGCTTCTTTGTTTCCTTTCTGAGTGCAACACATGCTAATTTTACTGTAAATGCCAGTTTACATTAGCTCAGCTGTCCTCATGACATAATTTGACTTGAAGTTATGTAAATTACTTCTTTCCAGATACCTCTGATTAGCTGTAAAAAACACTCCCTAATTAGTCCAAAGATAATCAGGGAGAAAGCACAGTTGATTACATATATTGAATTTGCTTCTCCGACTTGAATTGCCGTATTTCCTGCCACAGGACCTGTGAGCACGCTATAGAGTTTGCACCTTCCCGTCCCTTGAAAAACACTTCAACTACTCCCTCACAGTTCCCTCAAATCAAACATTTCTTTTCATACTGACTCAACCCAGACAGTGAGAGATCCCTGCTGACAGCCAAAGAGAAATGCCAGCCAGGTGCACTGCAAGTCCTGCCTGTTGCTGGAGATACAGACTAGTAAATCTTACTGGAAATACACAAGTATCAGAAAGTTTTACAACTGGCAGCAAAGAGAGAGAGCACTAAGGCAGATTTTCTGATAAAAATGACATTGTCAACTGATACCCAAGTGACAATTTTAGAGGTCAGTAATTTATACTGAGTTTCCAGTGGAGATTTGCTGGCTTGCCTCACACTGAACTCTTGTCCCTTACTGATGGCTCAGTAATTCATCATAATCCATTTTTCAAATAAACAGGGACAAGTGAACTTCAGAAGGCTCAACATTCAGATTCAATTTGTGTAAACAGATAAACGTTCAAAGGTTTATTCAGAGTATGGTTTCAATTACCTGATACATCTCGAGTCTTTGAGTTACCAGGGTTGGTAACCTTTTCTACGTGGTCCCTAAACTCTTCCCCTTACAAAGTGCCCTGACAAGGTAAAGAGTAGGTCATGTACCTCTTACAAAACCTCTTTTTTTCAGACAAGACCACAGGCTGATATTTTCTGTAAGAGAAGGAGGAATGGTAGCCGAGCTTCAGGTCATTTATTGCTTAACAACTCTAGACACAAACACAGATGAGAAAGAACCCAGATTTTGGATTTAACTTGTATAAGTTCTTGATGATACCAGGAATTCAGACTTGGATCTGAAGTTTCTAACGCATCTCCCTCCATGAGGGACGTGATTTGAGCTTTGGATTTGTATCTCTTTCCCATGGAGTCTAAAACTTCCCCTAAAGTGAAGTACTTTTTCAAAACTCAAGGAAATTGTAACACCACAGGGGTGAAAATTGAGATATTTCAACTTGAAGTTGAAATGAACTGCAGATTTGATGAGCTAAAGAGATCAAAAAAGGAATTTTCATCATGTAGCATGAGCAAGAAGACGAGGATTTTGCCCCTTAATGAACCTTGCAATGCATGAAAGGAGATCTACGCAAGACAAAAAGAAAAAAACCCGAAACTTCCAGTTAGCTCAAACTCCCTGAGATCTGTGGAATAATGGGACTAAGTTCTCCCCTGTTTTATGACAAAGTTAGCCTGAAGCAGTGATTCAAGTCTGAGTCTTACATAAACCTGATACCAAGATGTTATCATACTACCAAAAGTAGTTGCGATACATTTTTTTCTTTTTAAGAAAAAATTGGTGAAGTTTCCTTGGCCTACTGGTAGGAATTCTGTTCCTTCAATGAGAAATTCCTTTGTCTCCTTGTTGGTGGGTGATATTCTGGAGAAACTAACTCCTACCCCGAAGATTTCTGTGTCATAAAAGGCAATACAAAGTGCCCATGTTCTCATGGTCACTGCTCTGCAGAGAAAAGCAGTAGCAAGGACAGAATATGACCATGAAATGGATTCCATAACAGTGTGGAACATAATCATGCTGGGATTCCTTTGAACAATGTTTATTACAACCATGAAATCATGGTAGCGTAAATTAAGGCATTCTGTAGATGTAGTAATATTACATGGAAATACAGAAAAATCTGAACAGGAAGAGAAATTATCCAAGCAATTATTTGATTAATATTTGAGTAAGAATCTGAAAAGTTACTCACATTTTTACAACGTTTTTTCACCTAACATTTTGTCAACAGCCTTTTTACAGTTTTTAAGACAAATCCATCCTATCAGAACAACCACCACAGCCACAGTCTTACCACCGCTCATTTTCTCAGAGACAGCTGGGACGTACTCAGGGAAGGGGGTGCAGGTCACACAAATCATTCTAGGAGTCCAGATGTCCTTCTTCTCCATGGCTACCTTTCCTATCAGAATCAGAAGTAAACTTTTAAGGCAAATTTCCTCACCTGGCAGGGCATGTGGAGTCATTGACAGCAATAATAAGTGACAGAAAGTTTCTGTGACTTTATGACAAGCTAAATGTATGTAATACCAAACATCAAAATTATAACACGCTCACACTGTGATGTAGCCAACACTGCAATACTTGCTTTGTGTCCTTTCCTATCAGAGCCTGCACAATAATTTCTGGTCCATTTCTCTTCTGTACAGCCCTCCTGTGCTTCTGCCAGAGCTGCTCTTTCTCATCCGCGGAGTCAGGGCACCGTTGGAGAGAAGACTTTTCTCATCCCCTTTTCACCACTCTGGTTTTCCTCCCTCTTCTCTCAGGGACGCTATTGCGTAGGCATCCTTAGTGGAGGGGCTGTTCCAAGGAGAAGAGAAAGGACAGGAAGGTTACCCCATATCCATGGGATTAAAGAAGGAGGAAAATGTTTCCAAACCGCTGTGGTGTTTCAGAATCTACCACAAGCTGAAGTCTTTCAGGAGCACAGCCCAGTCATACAAGGGAGATAATTGTGAAAGAAAGGTTAATGGGGTACAAAAACAAAAACAAAAAAACCATCTTATTCCCAGACCCCAGTGACTCCTCTAAACTCTGCACATGTGGAGGTGCAATAGCACAGATTCGGCTTTAGTATTAGAAATTATTGAAATAGAGTTGCCTGAGACTGTGAGGTGGAACATTGTGGGCACTCTATAAAGTCGTAGAATGTCCATCCCAGTCAGTTGCAGGTACAACATGCGCAGTCATCCTCCATGACAATGTTCAGATAGGTTCACCTTTGACAGTGAGAATCTGTATTTTCTCAATAAGTTCCTAGTGATGCTTATACATCTATACCCTGGTAAATAAATAACCTCTACAAGGGATTTTTTACTGTTTTCTTTTCTTTTCATGAAAGAGTGGAGGGAAGTTCGCTTTTGAATTAATTCACCTCCATGATGCATTTATTGTTATTACAGGATTTCATGAAGGACCCATTTGCAGGCAGATCAAATATACAAGTTCTATGGCCTCAGATTTCAACTATACAAAGGAAATCCCACTCT
Organism: Falcunculus frontatus; assembly: GCA_013398115.1. Taxonomy (NCBI): domain Eukaryota; kingdom Metazoa; phylum Chordata; class Aves; order Passeriformes; genus Falcunculus; species Falcunculus frontatus. The sequence continues at coordinate 815,109 of VZRV01005299.1, read as the reverse complement.
GCCTTTTAAAAGACACATTTGACCCTATCACAAACTAATTCATTTTAACGATATGGACATTTTCATAGCACAGCAATCTGCTTTTTCAAGAAGTCCAAAACCAAAGCATTCTTACCTTACAGAAAAAATGGTGAAGTAAAGCCAAAACACTTGATGTCAAGGCAAGAAATATCAATCTATCACAATTTTTTGCAATGTGATGACTTTAATGTCATCATACTAAATGTTTTTGATGTATTCATTCTTTATGACAGATTTTTAGGAGAAGGAGAAGTTTTAGATCATTGCAGTCCTGATTATACAGAAACTGAACCGCTGCTGAAATATATAACTGCATGTTAATGCTCGCTGAGGTCAACAGGAAAACTCAAATAGATTTTAGTAATGCAGAATCAGGATTTCAGTGTTTAAATGTTCCTTTTTTTTCTCCCGATGGATTGTTAAAGGTACTGTTTTGCATAATATTTGACTGGTTATTGAGTTACCAAGATAGACATGGGTGCGTAAGCACTGAGAAAATTCTCACCAGCAAAGACAGCCTCCTATCTGAGCTTAGTCTTGAAACAGCCATCCATTCAAATGCAAATCTTTTCATTTGTTTTATTTTTGTTCCTCAAATTTGTCGGCCGTTTCTTGGCAATGATGGTGCAAGAGCATCCACTATTTAGTTTACTACCCATGCTTTGTTTACTTTCTTCACCTCTGTCTCTACAAGCACTGTTTGGTTCCAGGGCTTGGGAACAAAGATTGAGGTTGTCTTTATAGTTTGCTATATCTTGAGCCTTTCTGTGTAGGAATTTACTAAGTCCTGAAAGTGAACAACACAGATGATTTCTTTATTCCTCTGTCTCAAGTTGAAGGCTCATACTCCTCAAAATGAGATCTTTTTACTTTCTGTATATACATTAGACTTTAGTCTTGTATTTTTAGAGCACATAGAGAATGTACAGTAAATTAGAGCTAAACCTCTAAACCAGTGAAAAGCTGCAGTTATTCCGTAGAATCACAGCTACTTCTAGAAGTAGATAAGGACTACTGGGAAAACTGACTGTAAATTATTTCATTCTGGTTTATTAAAGAAATTTAATGTGTCTTTAGAACAATCAGAGGACCAGTTACCCAGAAGACAAGTTTTGGTTGCTATTTTGGTAACTTGGAAGTGCATAAAGGTGAAATACAGTGCAATCTCTTTAGAAAGCACCTTTTTTAAGAAAGGGAAGACTTTTGCCTCTATATTTCCTTTCTAGCTTTTGCTTTTCCATCCCTTATGTTCTTCACTCCATAAATTCTCTTCTGATCAGCCTCTCTAAGGTGTTCTGTGCTCTGACAGTGAATTAATTTCTTTTGATTTTATTTTCTCCCATCTCATAAGCTGATCTCTGATCTTTCTCAAAGCTGAAGCCACTAATTTTTTTCTTCTTTTTTCAAAGTGAACATGCAATTAGTCTTTGGGCACATGTTCTTAAAAGTTACAAAAAATTTAACATTTTCTTTTTAGGGGTTTCCTCCTTTTTCTTATTCCTTCTCCTTATTGGACATAGAACTTTAAAGCTGGAAACAGCCCAAAAGAGCCATAAGAGCCTGTGACTGAGGCACAAATTTTTGTTCAGAACAATTTTTGTTCAGTCCAAATAAACTGATGGTGCTTTGCTCCTTCAGCTTGTTTGTTTGGTTTCTTGTTTGTTTGGTTTCTTGTTTGTTTTTTCCTGCTGATAATAACTTTTATAATTCATGGTTTTATTGTCTTTCAGTGGTAATATAGACACTACTAAATGATAGCAGCATTACTGGCCACTTACACTAATAATCTTGGCATTGGCACACTATATCCTTAAATAAAAGGAATTGACCATAGTGGCGTATTATTACAAATTGTGTATATTTTTATGGTCATACATAATGATTTTCTGTTTAGGTCAGCATTGTTCCCGTTTTGTTATCAGCAATATTAATATCTACCATCTAGTTATGTTTTAAGTGAGTTCCTAAATAGAATTACACCAGTATTTTAATAATTTCATATCATGTGAAAAGAGTCGTATGAAATCCAAACTGCTTCCTCTTAAATAAGACTTATAGCTATATGAAGTGTGAATTGTGGGTAATAACAATCTGCATTTTCTCTTTATTCTTGACTGATGAGTAGGTTGGTTGTAATAAGATGCAGTTAAATCTCTGCATCATTTGGCAGTGCATCATTTGATCAAAAGAAAGAGTAGAGAAAACACTGCTGTCACAAACACTTTGCATGACGTCACTGGAAGGAAAGACAAAGTTGGTTTCTTAATTGTGAATTCATTGTCATATTAGTATTATTTGACTGGTGTATCCCTCACTAATTTCAGTACAGAAATAAAGAAGGCACGGGCCTGGTTGCTATTGAACTTTGACGATGCCTTTTGATGATCAAAAATATTTGGATTTTTTTCTCTGAACCTCACAGTATCTGCTCATAATGTTTGGCTTGTTTAAAGCAACTGACAGAAGTTCAGCTTAACCTTACACTCAGATGGAAGAACTGACTTGCCCATGAGACTGAGTTAAGTCCGTGAGAAACACTGAAATAAAACGTGTTCTGTAATGGCCAACATGTCTGGTCCATCAGGGTAAGTCAGCACAAAGTCACTGGACTCATCAAGTACCTGACTTCATCAAATGCTGAAAGGATATTGAATTAAGTGATCTCCTTGGCTGTTAGCTAAGCTGCTGAAGGACTAGGAACTCTGAAATTAGAGGTGGAAAGTTCAAGAAGGAGGAAAGAAGATTCCTCCACTTGTCTGTAGGAGAGGAATAGTTTCAGATTGGTGAAATAGACAAGATGAAAGACATTTAAGCAAAATTTGCTCTTTCCAGCATGTCGTAATACACATTAGGGAGCCGCGAAACCAGACTAAGTTCTTTAACAAGATTCATTAGTTTTGATTGACTTCTACCGGGAAAATTAAAGTAACCTGTGCCACAATCATAAATTACTTCAGACTTGGAAAAAGATTGTCTGCTCTCAGTCTTCATTTTCTACTTGATGAAATGAGAAACAAATAATTATAGACACACTTAAATATTTAATAATAGTAAGATTTTATTAAATATAATTCTGAAGAAAGCCTTAAAGTATTCTGGATGAAACTTGCAGATAACAAAGATGATCTAAAGATGTCTATTCATATCATTTGGTAAAGTGACTCCAAGTATATAAGCGTTTGATACAGCTAAAAGTAGTAATGTTATTGCAGCTGTAGTAGCTTAACTGTATGAAATGGAGGCAAGGTTTGTAGGAAGAGGTACTGTTTTCATATTGGATCAATGGATTTAACTGGGAAAGGACTCCAAGCCCAAATATCATGCACAAACCCTCTTTAGCTGAAAGATAGCTCTTAGTTAGAGAATGTAAAAAAAAGAGCAAGCTGGAAACGAGAGAAAAGCTGCCACAGAATAGACAATATCCCCCCAGTAGTTAGATATGTCACCAGGGACATGAGGGATGCATCCCTTCCTGTTTTGAAATGTATGAGTGCCTTGGTGTCTGGGCTTTTCAATATTCAGGCCCATATCTGTCTGATTTTGATCAGTTGCCACACAGAAAGGAAGAGAGCTCACGTGCCCAAGGCTTCTCTTTTTTTCCGTTTTCTGAGTATATATATACACTGATCTCAAAAGAGATATTTCTCCTCACAAAACTTGCCTGAAGTTGAGCTAAGTGCATTGTTTACATAGAGCAGAGCTAAAAGGTGTGGGGCTTTATCCTGAAAAGCAACAATTCTGGAAAGGTACTGGGAGCCGTGGTGGATAATTTGCTGTTTATGAATTTGTAGTTCAAAGCTCTGACAAGCGGGACTCTGGCACTTGTTGAATGTGAAATAAGAATGTTGTCAGAAAGGAGGGAGCGGGTGCAGTCTCCATACACAGGGCTGAAGAGGCCACCACTGGTGAGCTGTATGTAGTTCTGACATGTGCTTCAAAGAGAATACTGCAAATTTAGCAGCCTCAGAAAAAACTGAAAAAGATTATTGCAGAAATATATCTCAGAATGAAACTGTTTCCTATGGAGAAGGAGGATACGTGATTTTGAAACAATCTACATGTAGACTTGACAAAAGAAAACCAGAATTTAATTTAAAAGAAATAAAACACAATAGGAGTTACTGACTGGCAGTTAAGGCTAGAGAAATTCAGACTGAAATGAAGGTATAGCCTTTAAGAGTAGACAGGTTACCCATTGGAATCGTTGACAAAAAAAAAAAAAAAAAGAAAAAGAGATTCTATTGGTTTTATTAAATGTGATTTTTAAAAAATACATCCTCTACTTTAGCTGTGAGATATTTGGCTTGACAAAAGTATTTTTAGAGAAAATTACTTGGAGAGCTTTGTGCAGGAATTGTTCGGACTTCAGAAACTGTTAATCTAGGAACCCTGCAACCACATGTACCCTGAAAATAGCATTTCATAATAGCATTCTGTTTGCAGGTTTTGATTCTGGAAGGCACTCAGCAATGAGCAGAAAACAAACAAACAAACAAAAAAAGAAACAAAAGAGGAAAGTTCTGATGAGTCAGGGAACTGATGAAGGAGGAAGTGGCCACAACAATCCCTGGCCTCAAGAATGGTATCAGTGGCCACAGAGCATGAGCTCAGCTCTCTCCTTGCCATTAGCAATGGTCACGAGCTGGTGGTCACTAACAGCATTCTCCTGGCAGTGACAGAGAATGCGGGGGGTGACATTCCACACCCGTGCTCAAAATGGGTATTACAGAGTTATTAAATATGTGATCTGTCAGGCATTCCTGCATCCACCCTTATGAGGAGGAATTAGTACGAATTGACACAGGGGATAGGGACTGAACCATGCAGCCATATGCTTTTGTGCTCCTTATTACAACTGTGCAGTTTCATTAGCCTTAACTAACTTCATTAGTTTTCCTGTAAGGATAACAATTGGTATTGCCCATGATTCAGTGAGAGACTCAAGGGAATTAATAATCCAGATTATATGTTTAAGCCTGAGCACTTGTCTATGCTCTTTGCTGAACGAGTGTCATATAAATGAAGTTAGGCAGGAAGTAGCCATGGTCAAAAGGACAGATAGAATAACAGCCTAAAGTCCCTTTCAGATTTTCGGTTTTTTTTAAATAATTTTAGCTACATTTTAGGGATTGCTGGAGCCCAGAGCTTTCAGTTTCTAGCAGATTTGTCTTAAATGTCCTTGCTGTTTACATGCCAAACTCTCCCTCCCCCTCGTTACAATAAGAATTGATGCTGTACACCCTCTTTCCTATCCTAAGACATTATTAGCACATGGAATTTCCACCTCCTCCTCTGCTTGAAATCCAAGAATTTATACTAGAAAAAAAAATCCCAACCCCATCCTACAACCCTTCTTTGTTATTTAATCTCAACAGAGCTATTTGCCAAGAATTTTTTTCCCTTTTCTAATGTCTTCAGGCCAACCTTAGCCTTCAGCTTGCAGAGCCTGCTTTGATTTTATGACCAGGAGCTGCTCCAAAGACATCTTTCATTCCAGTGCCTGTTGCCCCTCTTAGCCTCAGGAGCTTCCAGCTTCTTTTCTTTGCCGTCTTCTCATGGTGCCTTAGTCAGTGGAGGACAGTTTCTCACAAAACTCATAAAGATCTTAGACCTTTTGCACTGAAAACCTTAATACTTTTGTTCCCTGCATGGTGACATCTGTCTTTCACATATGACCTGCTCTTTTTCCTATAATGTTTGATCATAAAATCCTTTTGTATTTAGAAGTAGACAGTCTACACTTGGTGAACATTGAAAGCAATGCACTGTGATAAAACATTTAAACTTTAAAAAAACCCCACCTCATTGAAGGTTATTTTAGCAATATAAACAACAGGAACAAAAAAAAACCCCAAAATTATTTAAGCACAAGACCTCATATTTGTTCTCAATTTCAACGGCTCCTGATATAAACCTAAGGGCACAATTCAAAGATTTTAGGTATTGGGCTGCCCAAAAATTAAGGGTCTGGCCCCAGTAAGATCATTCAAAGAGTGAGTCAGGCATCTTTGCTCTAAGCACTACTAATGGCTCTAAGTTTGAGCTCTAAAGGCTTCCCAAGGATAATGTACAGGGACTGGTGAGAGTTTCATGCCTCAAAAGGATAACAGAGTAATAATACACTGAGCAAGTTACTGAAAAACTATAGAAACAGCATGAGAGGGTGCTGAGCTCTGCCCTTTTGCTGAAGCTCTGAACCCAAGGTTTATCTCTTCATGGGTCCATACACCCACCGAGACTTTTGAAGGGGATTCATCACGGAGAAGGGTAAGCTACCTAGATAAGTCTGTGACCTGATTCTTTATCTGCCATCAGCAGATCTTCATCTCCCCTGCTTCCTGTCTAAGTTTTTTGTACAGCAAAGAGGAGTGGATTATGACTGGGCACAGATGCAGCCTTTAAAGTCAGCTCCCTATTCGCACATTCTCAGCCTCCTTCTACAGGCTGTAGGTAGACTCCTAAATTCTCTATATTTTCAGAAGTGCCTGTTTTGTACCATCACTGTGAAATAATGTTTGGTAACTTTTAAGGTATCCTATTAGCTGTACAGGAAGCCAATTTGCTTCATTACAGATTTTTGCATCACCCCAATAGAGAAAAACACACATTTTTAGGTGCTGAGATGGCACAGCTAGGAAGGCCAAATTGATGTGTCTGAATTTTCTATCCTTTGATTATATAAGGAATTGTGATTTTGTTCTTCAGGTCCTATTGTGATAATCATGTAAATAATTCTGATTAGATGGTCCCTTTTCAAACATGAATGTGGAAAAAATGAATCATTGAAATGAATTGTAAACTAAGCAGGCATTATGGTAATATAAAATGTAAACAGGCAGTCCAAAAACTGAGACAACTCAACAAAAATTTGCCTCTTCTGCTGGTTTTAAACCAGAAGGAACAATCAAACAGGGCATTCATAATTCCTTCCACAGTAATAATAAATAATGTATCTTCATACCCGAAGTCCATTTTGATATACCTTCCCCATGAAAACAATGCAAGAATAAAAGTCCCCCTGGATTCAGCAGTTCTCTTGCCTGCCTTTTCTGAAGCAACAAAAGTCCTTGTAGAGAAGGCTGACAGAAAGACAGGAAAAACATGGATAAAACCAACAGTGAAACCACCTTAATGTCAAGGTAGTTCATTAGTAATTTTAGAATGAAGACAGATGTATTGCCCTTTTGAAAATTTACACAATTTGGGAGACATTGAAAATTTTTTTTCTTTGTGCCTAACAATACATAAATACTAGGCCTTAAAGGCCACTTTGAGTGCTGACAGTTTCGCAAATAGATTTTCTTAACATAAAATAGAACTCACTTAGGAGACCTTGTATGGAGCTATACTTTGGAATGGTAATCTTCATATTAATTGATCTCTCAGTACAACAGGGAAGGTGACTCATACATTTACCCTTTGCACTGATGTTAACAGCTGAGAAAAAGTCCTTTCATGGGCCATTTGCATAAATCTGATTTTGGATAGTAACATTATAAAGTGTGGTCTCTAAAAGTAAATTATTTAGTATTTTTACTTTAACAAAAACTGAAGAATTTAGCTATGTTTGAAAGATAAAGAAGGCAAACCCTTTTTTTATCATAGTTTTCTTCAGCTTCAGTTTTCCATATTCCCAATCATATTCTTTCTTCCTAAGGACTTCCTCTTTTTCTATTACTTTAGTGCATTCATAGAGAGCTGATATCATATTGTAGTATGGTATCTGAATTGAAGTTATGAAGCTTGCTATTTATACAAAGCATTGCTAATGTACTTCCTTCACATTTTAAAGCATCTCAAAAGAGTGATGATTTCCTAAACTGCAGAAGGCACTGGCACTGAAATTTAGTGGAATATGAATCTCCACAAAATATACGTGTCTTAAAATATTTCTTTGTTATCAAATATAAGGTTGCCATTACTTTTTGGTCTGCATAATCCACAGATAATCAAAGGCCTCATATTCCCCTTATCTTTGCAGTGAAATGTGATCTATGTACATTGCAGTAATCATTGGTGTGTGTTCCTTCTCAAAAGCCACATGGTGGAAGGTTCTAGTTGTCAGATTGATCAGAAGAGCTCTCCACGGATCAAAATAGAGGAGCATTGGAGGAACTCAGGGAGCCTGCAGGGAGAATTGAGATGTTTCATCCTTTCCTTTCAGCTTCCTCAGTGAGACTTGCTCTACCAGCCTTGAGGTTCTGCTCATATCACTTTGTAAACCAATGACCTTTAAATCTTTTTCATGCTGACAGACGTTCCTAACGAAAGAGGCAAGTTTCGTTCCAGAGAACTTATGCAGAGCCTCACAAAGGAATTGTAGCACTTCAATTTCATTTTAGGCTTCGTTCACATATTTAACTCTGAGGGGATTCACAAAAAAAAGTAAAACCAAGCTGTTTTTCTGCTAGAGTGTTTGAGCATGCACAGGCACCAAAAGTTTTCAACACAAGGCTTGAGTAGGTACTTAAAGTTTTGCTGCTGTGCATGCTGAGATAGGCCACCGAGCTGAGCTGCATGATTCAGTGCCTAGGGCTGTCAGGAATTCACAACTTAGGCATCCCTCTACCAAAGTCCCCTGAGGTCTGGTCTGGTAAACTTCACAGTACACCTAATACATCCTGACAGCATGAAGGTCACACCAAAGCACAGGAACCATAGTTATTTCTGTTCAAAAGAAGTGATTATTTCAGGTTCCTTTCCTTTCCAGAACTGCTCAGTCTTTTAAAGAGCTTACCAAAGAAGGGAGCTGTGCTAGTTCAGTGATGGTCACTGATACACACTGCAATTTCTGTCCAGTTTCAGGGATTTTGTATACTTTGGAATTAAAGAAAAGAGCAGATTGATCCAGTCCTATCTGGAAAAAAGGATAAATTGAAAAATATTCTTCAGTCCAAATTGTAAGTTCACACAAAGCACATAATTTTCTGACATTTCTGTATAACTTAGGTTACCTGTTAGGAAGTCATGTTAAGGAACATAATCCTCCCCAGTTTGTGTAGGTATACTCATACCTATATGTGTAATTTCCTTAATAAATGACTGTGAACAGGTGTTGATTAAACCATACCTTTAATTGTAGGCTCTTCAACACTCATCAGGGCAATTCCTAATAGGATTTCTGAATCTGAACCTTCATGTCTGTTTCTGCAAAAAATGGGAACAAAGATTGTGGTTGATATGTAGCCTCAAGGAGTCTTTGCTTGCAATGGGGGTGTGATTTCATGACATTTCTTTCATGAAATATTAGCTCTGCAGCACTCAAGTCACATAACACTGGGTCACTCAACTAGATTCAATATCTCCTTCCCAATTAAAGACAAAATAGCTGCAAAATTAGACTTCGGTGAAATTAGTTTTTGGTGAACTAAATGCGGGTGATGATCACTGGACTGACCCTACTACATCCAGATGTGTATAATTATTTTCATTGGAAGGAGTCTTAAATCCTGATGTGCACCATGACCTGTGAAGTTTATACTTTGCTTCCACTGAATTTCTCAAAACCTGCTTTTGCAGTGATATCTTCTAACCGTGCACAACCGTGTTGAGTCTACCGTAGCAGTCAGACATCACTGAACATTCATGCTTGGAAAACACAACGTTCAGCTCAGTTTGCAATTTTAGCTGAGTTGAAATGGTTATTATGTGAATTTAAACATACAGAATCATACAGTCTCACTCTATTAGACATTTTCTGCTATTTCTACCTGTTAACTGTTTTAACACTCTCTCTAAATTTCATCATTTACCCTATATATTTTTTATTTATTTGATAGTGCAGCTAACCCAACAGTAATTTTCATTTTTATCTAAAACTTTTTCTCAGGATATCTTGTATTAACTTTTTACAGTCTTACTCTGTGAAGTAGATGAGAGTTGTGCTTGCTCCTGTATGCTGTCTACCTTTTAATTTAGCTTCCTCTAGGACAGCCTTAGCAAACAACAGGCAGAGCCACAAAGACTAACAGCCATTAAAAATTGGTCTAACTGGCATTGGTACCATAAAGAATAGAAAATAATCTGAAGAAATTCTTTGCCTACTGCCACTATTTTCCCTAGAAAGACAGGATTCCTGTATTAGATTTTCTTACACATTGTTTACAATAAGAACAAAGAGTAGCAGACATGATTTGCTTTAGAAACTATTGAATGCTGAGTATAATCCTCCCCCCCCTTCCCAGGCTGCAAGTAGTTCAGATGTAGGTCAGGCAGTACACAGCAACATCTTTCAAACCACTCAGCATTATTACCCACAAGTCAGCTGCTTGTTCATCAGCCAGACCTTTGTTGTCTGCAAACAACTTATCTGAGGTCTACAGGGAAAAAAAGGTTTTTTTCCCAGGATATAATGATAATGTCTCATTCACTGTTTTATTTTTTTTTTTTTTGAGATTTCAAATCCTATCTGTTTACACTGCTTTATATGAGGTCACTAAGAACTGGGACATCACAGAACACATATTAAAGTTGCATAATAAACTCGCATGTAAGCAATTTTAATCCCCAGGTATGCAGTGAGACCTGGCTAAAGGATTTAGGAAGGTATAGCTTTTAAAATGTCATCCATTTACTTATTCAATATATACAGTCTTTGGATTTGCCCTTTTGCTGACACTAACTTGATTTTACTTGTCAAATGTTAGTCCAGCGCACATTTCTTTTAATGTACCAACCACATTAAAAAAGAAAATATACTTCTAAAACTCCCCATTAGTGAAGTTCAATAACTTAAAGTCATTCTTAACACAGTGTCTCTCTTTCTCCAAAGAGTGTGAGAGATGGAGGGACTCCTGAGTGTTCCCCATGTATTCCAAACACAGACTAATAAATCTCACTCGTAGAGAAATCGCTCAGGGAAAAACATTTAAAAAAATAATGCACAGGCCTTACAAATATGTATTTACATTGAGGTAAGGCTTCATCTTCCTAAGTTTTGACTTAAGAAAGATATCTTGCTGTCTGGAGAGTGGCAGATGAGTTAGGAAAATGTTGTTATTTTATTGTTTTCTGCCTCCCTCTGACTAATGAGTATCTTGATGTTCTGGTATTTGGTGTAAAGTACAATTATTTTTTATATGAGCCATGAAGACTGTTTCACATATCACACTTTTATTTAAAAAAATTAAAAGAAAAAATAAAAAAGGAAGAGAGAAATAGGAGACACTAATTGGAAGGGGCAGTTTGCAAAGTGTTTGGGAGATGGCCAGAAACTAACCCAGGTCTTTATACAAAAGGCCATCCTGGGTCTTGTCTCCACTCTGTTTTGGGAATAGGTAAGGATTTGGGGCATTACCATTCTTTTTTTGTTCTCCCTGAGCTCCTGAAAACAAAATGAATTAACAAATTTTAAAAAATTGTGTTTCTTCCCCTACAATTTTGATGCAGACTTCTCGGGTTCAGCACCGTTTAAATCAGTGATTTAGGATTAGTCCATTTCAAACAGGAGTGGTGCTGGCCCACAAAATACTGCTGAATTCTGCAGACTCCTGCTGGAAGTCACATGCAAAGACTGAAAAAGCTGTTTGAGTGGCCTTATTTCCTCCAGCAGTTCTGCACAGTGAAAGCCCCTTGAAAAGAAACCAATATAAAATCAGCTGTCAAGCTGCTGCTATTTATCTTGGGTGACCACAAAAATGAGTGGTCTGGAAACAGGACGGAGAGCTTACGGTCAGGCTGGCTGTGCATCTTTCCCCTGTGGGCTCGGTGGAAGGCATCTTTTTGCCGTTTTCTGTTCTGCTGAAGCAGTACTCAAAAACAAGATATAGGGGGGTCTTCTACGACTGTGCCTTTGGATAAATTCTTGTGCAGTCACATGACGCAATTGGAGGCAGTTAAATCGAGTTTGGGGCATGATTATTGTACCATTGTGCCATCAGCGGTCCAAACCCTGACCTAGGTCTGGATGTTGCTTCAATTTACCCACTACCGTCAAAATTGCTTGTATTAACTCTGGTCTGCTTCTCCACTATCATGTGGGTGGAAGGACATTCACCATCCGATGCAGAGAATTTTTTTGCACCGGATTGGATTATTTCCCCACACCCAAAGGCAGCCTTCATCATAACTTTCAGCAGAGGATCTGCCTGGATAAGGAAGAAGAGGACAGTCAGGAAAAATGATGTGGAAGCAGTGGGAATCAGTGGGGTTGCAGGGAGGGGCATGTTACAAAACTGAGACTAGGCACAGTTGTAGAGGAAAGTTCAGGGAGGCTCAGAGAAGATTTCCAGGAGGCAAAAAGAAGTTGTGATAAGAAGCTGCTCACACAGTCTGAATAACAACAGTTGTCAACACAAAATCATGAGTGTGAGAGTGTGTGTAAATCAACATTCCAAACTGCCTAAAAGCACATTTAGTGCCACACTAACCCTGCTAAAAGGAAAACACCCATCAGTCAGATTAAATAGTAACCAAGTAATGTGCTGGGCACCAGTTTTTTCTGAAGGAGGGGACTGTGCCAATGTGTGTGAGCACACACGTGTGATTGTGACTTTTAGGCATCAGCTCTGGAAGGCTATTTAGAAACCTGTAGGTGTATATCAACATTTGTGTATGTCTAGAACTATGTTCTTGACCTTGATGTTGAATGTATAGTCCCTGACCTGCCATTAATAAATCAATAAATCCCTTTGATCATCATTTGTTCTAAACTGTGCAAACTGGGAGTTTTTCCCTGAGACAGAGAGTAGGACTGGCAGCAGATGTGAGAGAGATAGAAGATGAACTGAATAGAGAACAAGGGCAGGTTTGGCAAAAAAAACCAATAAAAGAATCAGGAAAGACAAGGCATACTGGAGAGAGGAGTTGGATAAAAGGTAAAAGGTTTGGGGGTAGTGTGAAAGGTTGTGCAACCTTTTTCCTCAGTCTGAAATAAAATCTATGTTTCCCAAAACTCATATCTTCTGTGTAAGAAGATATGTATTTCATCCCATGTTGGCGTTGGTCCAGGAGGAAAACACCCTGCTGCTGCTGCTGTCCTTTGCTTAATTAATTTATGGAGAAGAGAAACACTTAAAATCCCGATTCTGTTTGTGCAGGAAGTAGGGGACAAGACCATGCCATTGATTTGGTTTTGCTTCTACTACAGTCACACACCATTTCTGTCAGAAGGATATGATCATGACTGTGAAGTTAAGATGCCAAAAATTAGAAATGGACAGAATCCAGGTTAGCAGTATGACCTTAATTTGGCCACCTTTTTCATATGGAATGTAGTTTTTAATTACAGGATCACACATTCAGTTCTCTAAAGAATACTCCTACTTAGTGCATCAAAAGGACTTAATTAGCAGCTGTTCAATATTTTTCTTAGCCTCATTGTTCAATACATTGCCCTGGGTTTTATTTAAGAAAAAACACTGTTCAAGTCCTGCCCTGAAAACAAAATTATTAATTTCCTCTGGGGCTTTTCTATGATGCTCATCACCTCAGAATCTGAGTGCTTTGGAGACAATTAATCCATCATTGTAAAAACCATGTGAAATTTGAGGGCATTATCTCCATTTAGGAGATAGAGAGGTGAGATATAGACAACCCACAGATATTGAGTGTCCAATGTGAAATACTTCAGATTGTTATAATGGTATTTTAGCATTACAGAAGAGCTTACATATTTATAGATTAGTTCTCATGGACTTTGTCAGCAACTGAACCTTTTAACACTTTGCAGAGCAGACCTAGAGGTCCAGACCAGGCAGTCAAAGATGAAGAACATACCAGTCTCAAATCATTGCATACAGACTTCTCAGAAGGGACTGATATAGAACTAATTTTCTCAGGAAAACTAAGTCATATTTCTGTTCCTACAGTTGCCTGCCTCAGCCACTATCCATCTGTCAGCTCTGAAATAAACAAGGAAAAGGGATTTATATTAAAAAAAATCCCACTCTTTCACTTCATTATTGAGGTATCTCTGTGTTAGCTGAGGCCAAAGTCCTGTAGAGGAAATATTAATTGATCTTCGGTTAAAATTTTTTTTGTAATATTCAGAGACAGGGGGAGAGGGATGCATGAGGGCTGGGGGGTACAGTGTCAATGGAGATGTTCTGCCATTTCCAAATTTTAGACATTTTAGTTATATTTTCTCATATAAGTTAATGTATGAATGAGTATATGGCCACTTACATATGCAATATAAAGTAGAAACTTTTTGGTTTACCAACATTGAAGAATATGAAATGTAACTAGGATAAAAAATCAGTACCAACTTCTTACTGTTTGGAGATAGAGAAAAGCTTTTGAGTATTTTGTATTTGATAAGCAGTAATATGCAAAGCTAAAGATCCATTTTCTATTGCTTTCAGGCACAATTAATCTTGAGAAGCCTGGACAGGCAGCTCTTCTGGGTTACAGAACTGTCAGAAAAATATGAAAGCTCCACAAATTTCTTGCTAAGGCTCTCTGTGCTGTTCCAGCTGTGTAATCACTAAGAACAACAGCAAACTTTCTTGCCTTGAATTTGATTAAATTAGTCCCCACATATAAACCAGGAAAATATGCAATTTCTGTTTCCAGCTAAACAATAAAAACCTGCCTGGTTTCACTACATCTTCTCAGTAATCGTTAAAAACAATAATCAAGGACTGTAGAGAAGTTACCCCACTGTTCTAATGCAGTGTATAGGTCCCCTAAGATAATTAAAGTATAATAAGATAATTGTTGTTTTCAGTATCTGCCTTTTCCCAGGGTGTCTTGTATGCTAACAGCCCTCAGTTTAGTCATCCTTTGACATAGGAATTTTCTTCTCCAAAGTCTGTTAGGAGAGATCTAATGTGCTTTCTTGATCCAACGGCCAAACTCAGCTAATTAATTTGCCAGCAATGAATTCAATATCAGTTCCTTGAAACAACCCTTAGAGGGAATGCAGACATCTATGAAGGAACCCAGTTCTCAAGTCTTTAGAGAAATTTGTAGAACTGAGGGAGCAGAAATCACTAAATATTCAATTCCTGTCTGTCTTCTCTAGCATATACACACGTTTCCTCATACACTGTCTACAAAGGTCTTTCAAAATGAGGCTACAGGGAGAGCACAGCCTTGTCCTCTCCAGGAGGGTAAAAAGCAGTCCCCTTACTACCCCCACTACTTCCTCAGAGTGTAAAACTGGCCCTGAGTAGGGAGTACCTTGTGTCCAGGTGTCCCACAGCAAGCAGTGGGAAGGTGATTGCTCCTTCTGAGTACAGAGGTTCCATGGACCCAGCAATGCCCACACACACTGAACAACATCAGCTTGAATAACACTGGGATGGCTGAAATGTTCGTTCTCAAACAAAGGAGTGACACCTACCCTGAGGCACCACAATAAATAACGTAGTTTTCAAACTACCAACTACACATTGAGCCAAGCCAACAGCTGAACTCTGGAAAAGCCCTGTTAAAAGCAGCCCTTCAGACAGCCCTCATGGCATTTCAACTTTTAACTGCTTCATATAACACCAGCCATAACTCG
Organism: Falcunculus frontatus; assembly: GCA_013398115.1. Lineage (NCBI taxonomy): Eukaryota > Metazoa > Chordata > Aves > Passeriformes > Falcunculus > Falcunculus frontatus. The sequence goes on along the minus strand of VZRV01005299.1, from coordinate 799,640 downwards.
GATTTCAGAACTTCGGGCTTTTCTGATGCAAGTTATCTCCAGTGAAATGAAAGAGTTATGGCAGAAATTAGGCAAAAAATTTAAGTGAAGACTTTCAGGTTATTGTCTGTGCTTTGGATTTTCATAAGAATTTATGTCCTTGCACAAAATTTCAGAGTTTTTTCGCTTGCTTCCTGAGAATAGTTAATTTAAAAATCTGTTTATGTGTATATAAATTAGATTTATTAGTAAAACAACATTATTTTGCTAGGTTTTTTCCTTAGAACTCTTAAATACTTTTACTTGAGTTGTTCCTTTGTCTTTTTTTTCCTTGCTGTCACAGCAGTGCAGGTCATGTACTTGTCTTAGACATTCAATAGAACAGCTTGAAATATCTCATAGCTATAATTAATTTTTATAATTAATTTTTAAGAAAAAGTGTGATGCCTTTTTGTCATTTCTTCAATTAATTATTCACCACTGTTACTAAATAAAAAGCACCCGTGGTGCATTTGCTTGTTTCTCATTCCATTTTGACTCAATGCTGTGGTGTCTCAGTTGATTAAAAGAAGGGCAATCCACTAAGAAAGGCATTAATCTGGTTCATAAGACACTAGATTAAAATTCTATGCTCTGCCATAAACACTTTGTGTGTTCTGGGGCTGGTCATTTATCATTCAATCTTATGGCTCCAAGATGAGGATTAAAACCCTCTCTAGTGCGCTGTTCCTGCTGGAAATACAAACCCTGAATATCCAAACCCTTGGATGTACAAGGCACAGCATTACAGTGCCCTGATCTCCCTGTAAATGCAGGAAAGGATTCCTGCCTTGGCACAGGGCTGTGCACACCTCTGTCACTGGGGAAAATGTTAGCAGTGCTGCTGGGATTTTGTCCTGCCATGTCCCTGCATGTGCAGTCACCAGTGCAGTGTTCGTGATTTTGGTTAATAGCTGGTGTTGTGATTCATAAATGTGTCAATTAGGCAGAACAGCTCGTTTGAAAGGGTATGAAGAGTATGAATGGTAGGAATCACTGTTTACCAAGAGCAGACAAACTGCAAAGCCCTTTTTTATTTCTGAGAAGCTGCCAAGTCGGGTCTACTAACACATTTCCAGAACTTTTTAGCATCTCCTATTTCTGCTGAAGGTGAGAGAGCTGTGGCTGCTGACCCCCCTACAATAGGTACTGTTTTATTGAGCCTTCCTCATACCTTGTCCATTTTTACATGTGTTGGTAAACCTTTTGGCAACAGGGAGACATGGAAGGTTTTCTAGCCTTGTTCTACCACAGTATTGGATCAGGTATCTAATAAATTAATTCAGTAGCAAATGTCCATAACTGTTCAGATTTCCCACACAGCTTGACTGTCTCTGAAATTACCTTTGCAAGGGACCCAGATACATTTGCAAATAGTCTGAACATATGTTTTGCGAAGTATATTTCTGAAAGTGTGTAAGTTACCCAGAACCCTAAATGTATTTTTGGCTAGTGATTTGGAGAGCTAAAGTTAAATCTCAGTCTCTCAGAAGGACCTAGGAATCACAATTACGTAATCATAACCTAAAATTTACCCTTATTATTACAAATTGTTGCTACTTCCAGGGTAATTAATCTCCTCTTTAGCCAGAAATACCAAGCACTTCAGCTAACTCAAAGTGCAGCTGCTCTTAGGCACTTTCTACTCACCAGTGAAACATATGACTGAGCCTTAAAAATATTGGTGGAGATACTGCTCCAGAATTCTGTTATATCTGGATACCATTTATCCAGGAACTTCTACATGCATCTAAAAACTATGGCCAGAGTGGCAACAGCAGGTGTGGGATTGATCACTGAATCATAGAATGTCCATGCATGCAGGAAAAAAAAAAAAAAACAACAACAAAACAAACCAACAAAACCAGGCTGGAGTGTTGTTTCTGGAACATATATGTCCAGAAATGTCTGATTCTGGCAGTAACATGGCTGTGGTGGGCTAGCCTTGGCTAACCAATGTTCACCCACCTGCTCACTCACTGGTGTGATGGGAAGAAAACGGAAGTTGAGAAGACATGTGGATCAAGACAATGACAGTTTAACAGGGAAAGCAAAAGCTGCACGCACAAGCAAAGAAGAGGAATTAATTCAGTGTTTCCCATCGGCAGGAAGATGTTTATCCACTTCCTGGAAATTGGGCTTCAGCACACCCGATAGGGAAGAAGAACATCCCTTTTCCTCACCCTTTTCTCTGAGTTTTACTTGTAGAGCATGACATCATCTGGTATGGAATATCCCTTTGTCAATTTGGGTCAAGTGTTCCAGCTGTGTCCCCTCCAAATCCCTCATCCACCCCCAGCCTAAGCACTGACTGTGCATAAGGAGAGAAGGGCAGAGTAGGAGACAGAGCCTTGACGCAGTGCAAGCACAGTTTGGCAACAGCCAAAGCCCTGGTGTGGTATCAGCCCTGCTTTGGCCCCTCAGCCAAAGCACAGCACCTTATGGGCTGCAATGAAGAAAGTTCATTCCACCCAGCCAGACCCAGTGGTCTCACAGAAGGTCTAATAAACCCGCTTTTAACTAGACAAGACATTATTTACATTGAAGCCTGAATCATACTGAAAGAGTTGTCTGCTATTCCCTTTTGGTTTCAAGACATTTATAAATGTCAAATTTTGTTTGTAGGGACTAACCCTATGGTGCACTGAGACGTTTCTGTTAGATAAAACTGAGATCTGAAAGTCCCATGCAGAAAGGAACTGCCTGTATTGGAAGGAATAAGTGGGTCAAATATATAACTTTGCTACTGCTTCTGCTCATTAGTAAGTCTTATTTTACTCTTTTGGCCATAGAAATAAACTGAAACACCAGTCTTTTTTTTTCTGGCTTAAATGCTGTTCATATTTAATATAAAAGATCCCGATTTCTGTAAAATATACCATTTCTAAGAATGCTAAGGATAGGGAAATAATCCATTCTCCAGCTGAATAAAGAGAAACATAGCTTTCAAGATGCAGTGGATGAGTCAGAAAAAAAAAAGTAGTGTGAGAAGCTGATACCTGCATCACTGTGAGTAGGTACTATAGTGAAAGAGTATTTTTAAATTGCTGCTGGTCTGCAACCTGAAGCCTTGATAATAGGAAGAAGATTCTGATAATGAGAAAATTAATGCTGTAAAGAAAATTGGGAGAGGATCTTTTCATTGATATGACAAAGACCCTTCTTTAGATCTTCTTTGCAAGTGTAGGGGAAAGAACTAAGCAATAATTTCTCTGCCCTTTATCTGGATTATTAGGATGAGAACAATTTTAATGAGCATATAGAATTCAGAGATTTATTTTGAATCCTGTTTTGTCAAACTAGATGCAGGGCAGAGGGTTCTGTGGCTCAGCTCTATGTCACTGCAGTGGAAATCTTACCAAAAAAAAGAAGACTAATTACCTCTTTCAGATGCTGGTTTTAAAAGCATTTAAAGAATGCAAAAATTTTTTTAAAACTCTGTCAAAAAACTTTTAAGTGCCTTCTTAACCTTTTCTTCCAAACTAAATGTGATTTGTTCTTCAGTTGATTGCCATGTAGTAAACAACTAAATGGCAACTACCGAGGGTGTGTGCTGACATGCACTAAAGCTGTCCTAAGATATCAGTGCTAAAGTATAGCAACAACCAGCAACCACCCAAAAAAGACATTCAGAAGATCAAATAAAAACAAAGGGAAATCCAGCATATTGCATAGACAGGGAAGAACCCTGAACTAGTGGAGGGGAAAGCTATCAAAACCTCAAAAAGAAAATCCCATCTGTAACTAAAGGAATTTTGGCTGGTTGCTCATTTGGGGACCCACTGGCAAAAAGGGGAAGCATTAAATTTCCTGCACCACTCTCCTCCAACTTATTTTAATAAGGTGCTGATCCCAGTCAATGAACTCACGCTTATATTTCATATTTAGGATTGATTTCATGTGTAGGAATAATCCCTCATGGGATTCCCATGATCCTGAGAGTGTTGCACTGGAGTGTCTGAGAGCTGACTATAACCAGGAGCAGAGCAAGCTGACCTGGGCTGTATTTTACTCTACTTTCAAATATATGAAGCTAGGAAGAAATAATAGAACCATAATCTCTATGGCCCCAGTGTTGCCCTATAGGTTACCCTCTGCCTTTATCTGTACCAGAGTCTACCCCAGCACTATTCCAGGCACTTGAGTATAGTTCAGAAGGACTCAGACCTAAGACCTGAGCAGAGGATATATATCCCCCTCCAGGAATCCACCTGCATAGCCTTTCTTGTTCAGAAAACCTCACGTTGCAATGCAGAGAAAATTCTGTTCTCCCCCTGCGTGGGGCAGAGTGCCAGTCAGTGATGTACCTATATATCACAATATATCACTACAGGAGAGGCCAGGAGAGGCAATATCCAGCCTGCTATTTTTCTGTAATGTCAGCGGTGGGCGAGGGTGCGAGGCTGAGGATGGAAACTGAACTGACAGAGCCCTGGCTCATGGGCAGGAAAGCTCCAGACTGAGCTGGAAGGGTAACAGAGCAGCTTTGTACAGCTGAAAAGAGCTGGAAAGGCATCATTTAAGGTTCAGCATATAACCAGCTCTGAAAAAGAGAGCTTACAGAGGAATATTACAAGTAGGGCAAGGGATCAGGGACACTATTGCTTTCATGTACGTACGCTCACACAGTTAATAAACTATCGAGAGAAGACAGACACTAGAGCACAGCAGAAAAAAAAAGCCATAAGGAGAACATTATTTTTAATATACATATCTGCCAATCAAACACAGTACTGGTAGTTTCAAAAGGTGACCTGATTGCTTGGCCATTAGCACAGCAGACTGCCTTGTGGGGAAAATGAATCCAAGTCCAGTTGTCGAATACAATAGAAACTTGGCAGGGGAGATCTAATAATGACTGTAACTGTGTTCAGAAAAACAAAGGAGAAAAAAATACAGTCTCCCAGTCCATTTTGGAAGATCAGATGATTTTATGTGCTTAAAAAATGAATGCAGGGATCATGTTTATGAATTAGGACAAAAGACAACTGAGACAACCGGCTAAAAGAAGTATTGATGGGATCTTAGTGTCTTCCAATTTTACTGTAGTTCAAAGCACCTAGTATCAGTATATGCCTTTATTTTTCCTATTTTTATTGAATCCTTTTCACTGCTCCTTCATGACTGCAAAGCTCCTAAGTACACTAGGCTGTAAGTAAATGTGTCACTGACACAATCGAAATTAAGATTAATATTTCATTGCACAGTCTACATGCAAAATATTTAGATTGCTTTCTGATTTTAGCAAAGTTGTGCTATAAAGTCTTTCTTTTTATATGGTAGATTATACCATTAAGAGTTGACGAAGAGCAGTGCCCCATATACCAGAATAATGCCTGGATTAATTACATGAGGAACAAAAATATTAATTTAAAAGTAAAGGCTTCTCAAACTGTACTTTTCTTTATCTTCAAGAGGTTTATAGGTGGAATATCTTGCTATACTTTCCCTGGGTTAGAAGAACCTTTTTTACTATGATTATTTTTCCTAAGTTCTCATTCTTGGTTTTAACTCTAATATTTCGACTTAAAAAAAAAGACTTCATAATTAATTTCTGATAAGAAAACACCACATGCTAGTGTTGCTAATGAAAGGTGCAGAAAAGACATTAAAAGTTATTTACTGATCAGTTTTATGTAATAAACTCAATTCTACTGTCTACATTGAATTTAGGGGCTAAATAATATTCCCTAATTAAATTAAAGACCCCTGCATGCCAAAAGAAATGGGAACAGTCAAATAGACCAACTTTTGTTATATTGGCTACATGGTAAAAATGCTGCTGAAACAAATATATTTAAAACATCTCTCCTTTTGCTTTCCCACTTAATGACCCTAGAATTTTTGCTACTACAAAATAGATTATGTACCAACCCATATAGCTGAGACATTATCACACTTTTGAAGTTCTTGGCAGGTAGAGAATTATTTTTATAGATAAGATCTTAAATTCATTTGGGACACTGGATTTCTTTGGTATAATAGGACGATTACATGAAACTGCTATCTCTGTCTTTATCTCTTGGGCTTTAACCTCAAGTTTATGTATGAACCCACTGAACTTCTGTGACAAAGTTTTGAGGCAGCTCTGAATGAACTGGAATGAAAATCAACACAGAAATGTTACAGAAAACCTAGATTGTCAAATATAAATCTTTTAGGCAATTTCAGTTTGCAAGCTCCAGAAGGAAAAAGAAATTAAATATGTATTTACATACATATCTGTTAAACTGTTACACCACACAGGCATCCGGATTTTAACTTCTAGCACAGCAGTAGAGAACAGAGATTTTAGGAAGGCACAGAGGCAGTTTAACCTTTATGAGCACAAGGCAGTACTTTCTAGATAAAACGGAGCTGACAGATTTGCCGGCACAGTTATGATTGGCTATGCATCACCTACCATTCAAACTGACAGAAAGATTTTTATTCCAGCCCAGAGAGGGGTTTGGGGTATTCGCTTGTTATTAGGTTACTTTTGTGGGTTTTTTTGTTTGGGTGTTTGTTGGGTTGGTTGGTTTTATTGTTGTCATTGTTGAGTTTATTTTGTGATTTTGTTTTGTTTCGTTTTGTTATTAACATCTAGACTCATCCTGGAGGCTATCAGGAGCTCTTTAATGCTGCACCACTTGCTCCACAAAACATCAATCTTTCCTGCTTCAGGTCATCACCGTTCAGCACAGGGTTTATAACAAGGGCTCGATAAACACTTCAAGAGTTTAGTAAGCAAGATAAACATTACAGAACTTATCATATTGATAAATAAAAAACAGATTTTCCCTCTTTATTTTTTTCTGTCCATGTGGTTTAGAAATCAGACCATTGAGAAATAAAAAAATATGCAAAAGAGATAGAAAGTCGTCCAAGCAATAGCACCAGTAATCTGCTGTCAGTGGTGCGGATCTAATTTCAGTGCCAACTGGAGCTGTTACAGCAAACTGGACACATGTCATTCCCTGGTCGTCTGCTGATCATGAGAACTGGTCACAATTTATTGCCTCCTCAGTGCCATAATCACCATCACTATGACTGCATGTTTGTAACATGTCATATTACTCTTTTAACGGATACAAATCCATATGTAGGCATTGTGGTTGAAAATCAATGTTGTCTTTTGTAGAGGATGAGGAACAGCAAAAAATGGAAAATGTGAGGCAAACAACTGAAAACACACAGAGAAGCTTGAGAAGAGGAAAAAAAAAGATTGCTGGCATCAGAGCTGAAGAGCAGCTAAGCAGGGAATCCTTATAGAGCCAGACTCTTCCCAGGCTGTGCATGAGTGCAGAGTGGAAAGGACTAAAGTTAAGAGCCCAAGCCATGGATTTCACTCGCCCTGAAGAACCAACATCCATGCAGGAGTTGTGAGCTAGGCTCACAAAGGAGATGCAGAGCATTCAGAAGCTGGAGGCTTTTGCAAGTGAGAGACAAGACACAGAACACAAATTATAGCCTCAGATGTACCCTTTCTTCCCATGAGGATGAAGGGAGTTGTTGTAACAGGAGGAAATTCTGTGACTTCTGTGAGATGAGGAAGAAAGAAAAGCCACAAGGGTTAACAGTTGAGAGTTGAAGCAATGAGGCATTGTGCCTGCTCTCTCCATGTCTGTCACTAGGGAGCAGAGACCAAGTAATAAAGCCACATGGATGGTTTAGGACAAGAAGAAACCGACCCTTTATTAATTTACAAACTCACTTATATACCTTAGCACGCTGGACTGACATTAAGGTTATTGGTTCACTGATCAACCACCCCCCAGAGGGATTGGCTGGACCCAATAACACTTCAGATATTTTCTCTTTGGTGTCATAGCAATACCATAGTTTACAAAATCTCCCAACTGTTTTCCCTTAGCATCCATGAGAAAGCAAGGCTTTCACACAGACACTGTCAGAAAACTGAGAAATCTCTCTGCAGCCAGGCTTTTAGCATTCACACATGTTCACGAGAGAGGAGACACGGTGTCACTGGGGTGAGGATACAGTGCCACGAGGAAGGAATGGCAGCATTCACGTGTCCTTACTAGGGACACAACTGGCAGGCACCATAAAAGGGAAATTCTGCAAGATTGCAGCATAACTTTTTACTGTGACTCAGAGATTCTGGCACGAGGCCTGCCTGCCTTCTTCCTCCTCCTCCCCACCCCACATAATGAGAAAAATATTATTAGTCTATTAGCTAATAGCTCTCGTTATTACTCAAAAGCTTTTTTTCACTGCATCCCACTGTTTTCATGGGAATAGTACACAGATTCTTCTCACTCTGCAGCAGCACTTTCCAGGGCAGAAATATGAACACTACTTAGAATACTCTCAGAAAATTGCAAACATTAAAATCAGAGATTCATTGATCATGAAGCTCATTTCTCTGCTAAGGGAGGCTTAGTCCCAAAAGCACATTTTCTACTCTTTCATACAGAATAATGTTAAAAATACCAGTGGTGAATCATCTTCCAGGTTATCTCAGGAGGCAATTCCTCAGTAGAACACACTTTTGTGTTTTGTTGTGGTCTGTTTTTTCGCAGACAAAATTTTAATTTCTTTCTTTTATCCTTAGCTGTATCTTCCCATAAAAGCATTAAATACTTCTCGTTGCATGCAGCTAACAATCTTCACCCTTTTCTCACCCATCAAACCTTGGACCCTCCCTGTAGGACTCATGCTGCTCCCCCCTTTCACACTCTCTCTTGGCTGAGCTTTTACTGTGGGGCCGTTTGTGGTGCAGCATCAGAACCGTAGGAACTCTGAGCAGGTGACAGGGATGTCCCAGAACAGGAGGGACACATCCTCTTTTATATGACCCACGTAGCACCACCTCAGGCACCGAACCTGAGCAAATCTAGAAGATTTATCTGAAAAAATTTCTTGCTTTCCTTAATAGTCACAGACCTAATTTAGTACCATTAATCCATCTCCTAAATCCTCTTACTTCCCTACAAATTAATTTGTTGTTCTTCACTAAATTCTCTCTAATTGATCAATATCTTTCTAGTTAGCGTAGTGCTGAATGCTGCCCAATATTTCATGAGAAAAGTACTGTTATTTTTTATTGGACCCTTACTTGTGCCTGGCTATTTTTATCAGCTACTTTTCTCTTAAAAATACTCAGGACTCTTGGTGTCGTAGCCTTCCACTGGGGAATCATCAAAGCTAGCAGCCCACTGAATTATGCCCATATCCAAATTTTGAACAAACAGGTGCCTTGTATTACAGACAGAATGAGCAAATAACAGGTGAAGCTTCACAGTGAATACTAAAACCTGCTTGTATGGCTATAGTTATTTTGAGTGTGATGACTGGAAAACCTCTTCTCCGCCAGCCCAGAGAGGGCATTCTCACTTTATTGGCAGGACACAAGAGCACCAAGTGCCTTCTGATCACTCAGTGCTTCTTTGCTGCTTCAAATTCCGTTTTAATTTTCTCCCACCACTTCCTCCAAGCAGACTTTATGGTGCTTCCACTATTTAGGATTTCACAGACAAGAAATTCAAGAATGCTGTAACATGAAAATTTTAGTTAAAAGACACTGGGTTTTTCCCCTTTATTCCATGTGTTTATAAAAGATCACCTATCTTTGTCACAGGTTTGCTCCTTTTCTTACATTAAAAACTACAGAATTAACAGAAACACATAAATACCTAAATCTGGATGGATAAGGTGGATATTGGACATCTGTCAATAATTACTGCCTCTAAACTGGAGTGCGTATTTTATAAATCACAGAAGCTCTTTTCCAGACATTCTTGCTGCTTGCTATAAATAGTTCCTATCTTGCACCACTCAGATTTATTTACCCGGGGTAAATAAATATGTGTGCACAAGCATACACACATATATATTTATCCATCCTTGTATTCATATAAAGACATATGTGTATGTATGTGTCTGCATGTGGGTGTGCATGCATGTATATTTAAATTTACAGGCATATGCTACCCAGGTGTGTGTTACTTCTGCAATTTTTCTGCGCAAAAGATTAGAATTAATTAATTTTTTAGTAATTTTCCTACAGCTTCAGGTGCTACGATTGTGATCTCACTTGAGAAGCCCATTTTTCAGTCACAAAGATAAAGTAAAGCAGATTTCCAACCCTTGTGGAGAAAACCTTGAAGACACGAAGCAACCCCAAAGACATGAAGTAAATGAACATCAAAGATGAAAAACACCCCATACATCAAAATAATATAGCATTTTAAAAACATCAGAGTTTTAAAATTCCATACATTTTTAATGATTTTTAATTTCTATTAATGCTTGGTTTTCCTTGCATTCTGATAAGTATCTATGATGTCCTCCTGAAGCAGAAAGATATTCTCACATGGGGAGCTTCCTTTGTTTCCAAAAGCAGAACCAACTATTGTCATCAAACACAATGTAATCCACCTTGGCCTTTCTCCTAATAGGCATGGGGTTGATGTCTTCTGTGAGTGATATACATGTAAAGCAGTGTAAATTTATCTTGGTGGAATTTATATCTATGTGAGATGCCAAAAAGATATTTATTTTTTTCTTTATTGGATTACTTAATACTTCAGTTTCCAGTCATTTGGTATTTCTGCTATGTGATGTAAAACACATCTAAAAGTATATCTGGAAAGGTTCTCACCAAGTTTTTAAACATCATAAATTAGTTTCCTGTGAACCAGGAATTTAATCAGCTGATGACCTTTAGGTAAATGAAATCATCACCTAAATCCTACTCTCTAACCAGAAAGTCAAAATGGGACCTAGAGATCAGTCAAGTGAATTTATAGATGATCTAATCAATGTTTAGAGAATTTTTTTCTCAGTCTACAAAATTCTGTCCTTCCACAAACCTCACCTTCAATATTTTTCCATTTAGTTAGAATATTATACATGTATACCTTTACATATAGCAAACCGGAGAGAAAATGTGGAGAAAGAAAGAAACAAATTGCCTGCAATCAAAAACCAGCACTGCAAATTGCAAGTAGCACCATAGGGAATTTGAACTTGCTGCTTCAGAGATTTGGGGAATGTGACAATGAGATAAATCTTTGCATAGTTTCAAGGGGAATATTGCACAGTCGGACCAAGGTGTGCTGATCCCGATGTTCTGACCTTCCCATGCATCCATGGGCCAAAGGCCACAACTGAAGTGCAGATACAGCTCCATGGTTCTCCAGACAGCACATGGCTGATGTGTCACCTGGCCATCGAGTGGCACAGCGTCCTCTTACTTGTGTTGAAGTATCATCAACACCTTGTTGTGTCAATGGCTCCTTCACGTGGAATGTGATGCTGTGACAAAATGTTCCATTCTATTGTGGTTTAGCAAGGTGCTCAATAGCCCCCAAGGACATCTGAAGGTACTCTGTGTGCTGGAAGCAGTAATTTAAATAATAATTGTAACAGTGTATAAAGTCTACAGTATTTTTATTTTAAAGTCTATAGGATTATTTTAATTATTTTTATTTTTATTTTTATTTTTATTTTTATTTTTATTTTTATTTTTATTTTTATTTTTTATGTTGGAATATTGAAATCTGTGACAGAGCATCAATGCTGATCCCTATGGCTATGGGCATTGAGAACTGTGGGTGATTAATAGAGAATAGGACAGTGCTCTGTATACTTTATCAGAGGTTTTCAAAAAGTGTCGCAAATAATCCAGAATTCTAGAATTCACAACCTTTACAAGGTGAAAAGAGAGTCTGACACAACATATTTCCACATGCTGAACTGGGAGCTAGACCAGAACAGATTAATTAGAAATTAAATAGAGAACACCTGCACTTAGTTATTTATATAATTTTGAGTTCAGCTAAAATCCAGGGCCCAATTTTTGACATGCTTATATTTTCCAAGTCATAGAATCATTTAAGTTGCAAAAAGGCTGTTAAGATCTTCAAGTCCAATTGTTAACCCAGGACTGCCAAGTCCAGCACTAAACCAGCATGACCCTAAGTGAAACATCTACATATATTTTAAATACCTTCTGGGATGGTGACACAGCCTCTTCCCTGGGCTCTTCCTATTCTAATGCTTGACTACACTTTTGGTGAGGAAATTTTTCCTGAAATCCAATCTAAACCTCCCCTAGCACAACTTGAGGCCGTTGCGATTTTTCCTGTCACCTGTTACTGTGGAGAAGATACCACATCCCACCTGCCTAAAACCTCCTTTCAGGTAATTGTGGACAGTGACAAGGTCACCCCCAAGCCCCTATTTCTCCAGGCTAGACACCCCCAGCTCCCTCAGTCGCTGCTCAGAAAACAGGACTGGCCCCAATTCGGAGCCTTGGGGAACACCCCTGGTGTCTGTCCCCAGCTGGATGTGACTCCATCCCCCACCACTCTCTGGGCCTGGCCCCACAGCCAGTGTTTTACCCAGCAAAGAGCACACCCATCCAAGCTATGAGCCACCTCCTGGAGAATGCTGTGGGAAAGGGTGTCAAAGGCTTTACTAAACTCCAGGGAGCCAAGACCAACCCACAGCCTTTGCCTAATCCACTAAGCAAGTCATCTCACCATGGAAGGAGACCAGGATGGTCAAGCAGGACCTGCCTTTCACAAACCCATTCACAGCAGCAGACAGAACCACACTGATAACAGGTGAAGTGAAGGAGCAGAATCAGAACATAAGAGCAAAATTTTGTCTAAAAATATTTTCAGTGGAGACAAAATTGAACACACTGACTGGGCAGATGTCTGCAGTATCACAAAGGAGAAGGATTTTTTAATATGCATATTAAACACTCAAAGCCTCAGAGAAATGCTTACATCAATAACATCGTGACATGTTTTGACGGTTTTCGTAAAAATCAATGCAAAATGTTTGATGCAGGTTTCTTTTTTCTTGTAGCATTTGCACCATGTGATTTGAGATAGCATTAGATTGGGAATAGACTGGTAAATTGACTGGTAGATCTGGGCACAAGAAAACATGCTTATGAATACATTAACATTTGTGAAACCAATATATTGAATTACCAGGCACTACAACTTGACATAATAGACCTCAGCAAAAATTAAAACATTAGCAGAAATTAAAGCTTAGTAGCTTTGGGGAAATAAACATTTTATCTGGTCTACAGGTGATACTAAACAAAGTAAAATCATGCTAATTTCTTTTTTGAGGTCAATAGCTGGATTTTCTGTGTACACTTGGGCCCCCAGAAGCAATATTTTTAGCCTAAAATTCTGTATGAAAAATGTACCCTTAAAATCAGGAAACATTATACACACAGATATAAATTTTCCATTCTATTCTCAGAATCATCATGTACAGAGGAAGCATTCTTTTTACTGCAATTCTGATATTTCTTTTTGGAAAACAAGTCATGAAAGCTAAACATTTCAAATTTGTGACCTTAATTTCCACAGTTAGGAAGGTATAGCTATTTATGTTTAAGTCTAATCTTTATTGTAAAGAAAACTTTCAAAAGTGCGAGTAGTCACTAATCTATCTGATAATTAAAATCATGACTGCATCTTACTTGCTGTTAAGTGTTCACTCGGAATGGTTTCAAACTTCAGGGTGATTTGCAAACCCTCTGGAATGCCAGTATTTCTCCTTCAGAACCCAAAGGGAGTGACACGGTGCCAACCTCTGCTTCTGGACAACAACATCTGGCATACACAAGACCTGTGTGAGCTCCTCCACCCAGCTGCCCAGGGCAGGCCACAGGTACTGTGGCATAGGTCCAGCCAGGCACTGGCACATCCAGAACTCCCACAGAAATTCATGAAGATACTCTCAAGTCAGACTTTATTTTCCGGAGGACAGGGAGTTGGTGCCACTGACACAGAATGGCTACGGGTGAGGCTGAAACAAGCTATGGCATTTGAAAGAGAAATCTAGAAGGTTTTCCCAGAAATATTCTCTCTCTCTCCTTCTTCTATTCCCCTCCCATGCGTGGAAGATGCCATATTGCTGAGATCTTCAAAAGCAAAGGTGCAGCTCCCATTTCTTCTCCTGAGGCCACATTCTTACTTTGATGTTGGAGGCAAAGTTTTAGATGCAGATTTTGAACCATGCTGCCTTAAGCAGGGGGAAGTCAGGGCAGTACAGCAGCACCCCTGTTAAAAACCCTGACTATGACTGCTCGATGTTAGAAAATGAACTGCACTTCTCTTTCTTCATCTGTCATTGATTTTTCTGAATGTGGTAGCGTCTATTATTCAGTGTTTTCCCAAGAAATGGGGTGAGAAAAAGGGCAGTATTTTCGTGATTTGAAGAGAAAAAGTTCTCTCATCAGCAGCTAGTCATTTTAACATCCTACCTTCCTTGTTAAAGAATGAAGTGAGATGCTGCAATATGTGACCAAAAGAAAAAAGTGAATAAATATATCATTACACACTCACATGCACACACAAAGATATGAAGATGCCAAGTTGGAGAACAGTTAGCAAATTGACATGTTTATTTATTTTAAGTGCTTATTTTAGTAATCCAAATGATGTAGCATCAACTGATGCCTTTATACGCTGTCGCCTCTTCATATCAATCACCCATATAAACGAAAAAAAATTATAAATAAATAATTTTGGGTAAAATAAATCATTTTATATTAATTAAAAATATATTTAGAAAGTATTGAACCTAGAATAGAGATAGTTCCGAGTTGTCTGGTCAAGTCCCTAATTCTTCTCCAAAGTTCTCCGAAGTTCGGAACTTGGTTTTTGGAAACATAAATCTGATGTGTTTGCAGTTACGATAGTTCTTTGCACTTGACCAATACATCATGAATAGGCATAAATAATTGAAACTGAAGTAGCATATAAATTAGGGGTGAATTTTGTGATACATTAGCCTGAATTTTAAAATTGCAGTTGCTCATTTATAAGCTTAGTAGTAGATCAACCAACTATTACCATAAATTAGAGAGTTTCAGTTAATTAATAGCCACCAAATGTCTCTCATATTGTTTTCTCTATACAATAGAGAAACACTCACAATCATGGAAAAATCAATGCAAACAAATGAATAAGAATTAAAGAGTTCAGCCAATGCATTCACCTTGATTCATGCCCAAATCCACGGTATGGTCTTTAAAAATCAAGCACAAATGACCGTGATTTGTACTGTTCCTTGAACGAAAAAAAACCAGTTGCATGTAATTACATTCTGTCGACACTGCATATCTCTGCAAGGAGGCATCCATTAAAATATTTACTTTTAGCACTATTAGCTTTTTTGGTCTCTGAAAAAAAGTTCAATCCAGAATTATTGTCTATGTTTCTTTGGTCTCCATGTCAGTAGCTAAGTATAAACCAATTTTTTGTGCTTCCTCAGCAATTTCTTCCTTTTAAAGTGAAGAGTGAAGGGGGAGTAGACTGTACCC
Source organism: Falcunculus frontatus (assembly GCA_013398115.1). NCBI lineage: Eukaryota > Metazoa > Chordata > Aves > Passeriformes > Falcunculus > Falcunculus frontatus. The sequence goes on along the minus strand of VZRV01005299.1, from coordinate 784,318 downwards.
TTATTCCTGTTTTCCATTCTGTGCACAAAGTGGTGGGTGAAAGCATGAAGGGAGTAGATCTGTAGAATGAGAGTGCTGGCATGGAGGATCAAAGGCAAGTGAGAATCCTACATGCCTCGTTAAGACTGGCTCCAGTTTGATCCTGTGGGCTCAGTTCCCATTTGCAGTTAGCACTTATTTGATGCTTTCCTGAAGTAGCATTTCTCACCTTATTTTCATCCAACTAAATGTCGTGTAAGCAATCTGAAACCACTCAGTAGTACAAATCACATGAGGTAAGCATGGGCAGTCAGGATATTAGCTTCAGATGAGTAAGGAATAGAACTAAAATACTCATGTAGTTGCACATCTCTCCCCAGAGATCCTATAAATCCGTGTTTAGTACAGAATGGTTGTGTTCTGGGCATGTTCTCAGGTGCATGACATCATATGGGCTATGTTTAAAGAGTCTGAGAAGGTAGCAGAGCTGCAGAGCCTCCATCCAAAGCAGCCCATGAAGGTTTGGCATTTTTGTTTCTACTGTGGCTTGTTACTCAGTGATACTTGTGTGGATGTAGGTGCGTGTTCAGCTCATAAAGTGGTTGCTAACAGATGAAGCACGATAAACTTACCTAAGATGAAAATCACATTCTACTCTGAGGCTGTTCTGACCCAACCAGTCCTAAAAACACAAGGGAAAGTTCACAGTTTTGCCCATGTTGTCCAACAGTTTGTTCTCAGCAGTGAGAACAAAAGCATTTTGTTACCAGTCATAGCAACTTGGCCAGGTGAGCTGACCCCTCCATTCAGAGTGCCAAAGTGGCTTCTGGCTTTGGTTAGAAGGGAAAGGAGCTTCAGTATGAATGCATAATGTATTGTCACTCAAATGCCTGGGATGAATATCACCAGTTTTAAGTTCTGAAGGAATTTTCTGCTATAGCTCCCTTCACGAACTCTGTTGCTGCTTTAGGATCAGAGAATTCCCTCAGGCCACAGCCTTATATATCTTTTCATACTTCCTACTTCACCACTTATTCATAAATGAGAATCTTTGTCTATCGGTGATGGAAATTTGGTTTCAGAAAAAAAAAACAACCAACAACAAAGGGTTATTGTACTTTTTAAGCAAAATGAGACAATTTTCAGTAAAATATTTAAGTGCAAGAGTAAAATTTTTCAGTGTGCTTATTTTAAGTGTTAGTAGCAGCAATTTTTCTTTTAGCTTTCAGGGTGAACTAAAAGTTAACTTTTGCTTCGAGGTTGCTCTAAGTCTGTTCAGCTCCTTTGCACTTAATGGGTTTACTTCTGTCATTTGAATTTTGCTCCAGAAGCAGGTAACAGCTTAAGTAGGTACCGTGTAACTTGTCTAATTGCTGAGGAGGAAAAAAGAAAAAAGTTAATTCTGTGGTAAACTATATCCAATTAGAAAAATATTCAAATTCAAATCAAGGGGGAAAGTGGGAAAAAATTATGTCTCCCCATTGAAAATATTATCTACTAAATTTAAAGTGAATCAAGGATTCATCTCAGAGTCAACTTGATATTAAACTATAATCAATGTTACGTTGTTGAATTTTAGACCAAATTGCAGCAGAGAATTGCCTTTTTTTTTTTTTTGAAAGTGGACGTTTACATATTTTGAGCTAACTATACAAAATTATAAAATAAAATTATTGAAGAATGTATACATCTAACATCATGAAAAAAGATTGTATTTTCCCCAAGTAAGGAGTATGGAGTCCTTCAGTGTGTCTGCCTAACACATGAATTTCTGATAACATACTGAAGTTTTAATGAAGCTGAAAGTTCCTGGCATAATAATACCTACTGCTTGGCAGGCTTGCAAGAGGGTAAAAGCTAAAGCTTAATGCCCAAATTGATCTTTCTATGCACTACTGGAGCAGGAGCACCCAGAGCTGTAGTCATCCTTTCCTCTTCAAATGACTTTTAGAATTCAAAGGCTTGGTTTAAAAAAAATAAAAGAGGAAAAAATAAAAAATCATAAACTAATATTGCCAAGTGATGTTTGTGTAGAATATAAGAGAATCTAAAAGTAACATTGAACATAGAAATTAAATTACAGTTTCAGTTTAAAATACAGCATATTGTACTTGAAATAACCCTCTCCTGGAGATAGCATAGTGTATCACAATTATTAGAGCATCTTAATAAAAGTACAAAATTACAAGTGAAAAGTTGCAAAGAGGACAGGTTAAGTTCATGCCATTTCTTATTCACGTTATATCCTCAGCATGAGGGTGGACTGACTGGAGAAAATCGGAGGCTGTAATTTTCATCTTTCTCAGTTTACACAAGAGAGTGGATTGTTTTCTGTCTCACAGCTTTCTTAGGGGTTTACAATTGCTCTGTTTTCAAACTAGAAAGGAATAAATCTTTCCATTACACTTTAGCAAAAGCTACAGATGGAAAAAAATTCAATGCTGAAAAGTCCACAATTTTAGAATCCCATCATTTCAAGCATCATGTATCACATGGAAATGGTATATAACTGTATGCAGCCATAACACAAACACAGGGCTAGGTACTGGAGATGGAGTTATCTGTAGACTGTTTACTCTTAGAAGAGATGGGGCCTTATTTTCTTCTGGTGACTTTTCTTGCAATCTGATGTCCTCAATATCTGTATTTATGTATAGAAAACCACGGCGGCTGAAGGCAGTACATTGCACTGATTGTTTATTTTCATGTTTTGACTGTAATGGACTTGATAGTGCAGGGTGGTAGATTGGGATGCTTAAAGAGCAAAACATCTGCTTGAGACACATACGTCACCCTTATTTAGACAGAAGGAGGGTTTTTGTCATCCATTTCCTTTTTCTAAAACGAACCATTCTATGAGCTTCAGTGTCTATAGCATTAGCCAAATATAGAACCATAGAATCCCAGAGTGGTTTGGGTTGGAAGGCTCCTTTAAAGATCACCTAGACCAACAGGCAGGGACATCTATCACTAGGTCAGGTTTATCAGAGCTCCTTCCAATCTGGCCTTGAACACTTCCATCTACAAATTCTCTGGGCAACCCATTCCAGTGTCTCAACACTCTCATCTTACAAACTTCTTCCTTGTGTCCAATCCAAATCTAGCCTCTTTCAGTTTAAAAGCATTGTCCCTTGTCTTGTCACTACATGCTTTGGTAAAATTCTTTCTCCATCTATCTTATAACCCTCTTTAAGTACTGAAAGGCTGCTATAAGGTCTCCCTTGAGCATTCTCACTCCAAGCTGAATAACCCCAACTCTCAGCTTTTCTTCCTAGGAGAGGAGTTCCATCCCTCTGGCCATTTTTTTTGCCCTCCTCTGGACCCTCTCTAACATTTCCATGTCTTGTTCCTGTTGTGGACACCACAGCTGGAGCCAGCACTCCAAGTGGGCACCTCACAAGAACAGACTAGGGGTAGAAAATCACCTCCCTTAACCTGCTGATCACAGTATATTTGAGCTACAGTGATGGAGACCTAGGAACAGCAAATCATGAAACCCAGCAAATCTGAACATGCAAATATGCATGGGCATAGAAAATGGCAGAGGAAATATAAAACACCCCTGGAGACTGAACTAGATTTATCCCATTCCGAATAATGATTCCATACACACCAGTTTTAGGTGTTACTGTAAACTGAGTTATTTCACTCCTATTCCTCACCTTCAGGTAGATTCAGCCAGTTTCAATCTGCAAAATTGAGTCTTCACTTAACTTTAAGAATATTTTTTTTCAGTTTTATATATATGTATATAAAAGAAAACAGTATAGTTCATAATTTTTAAAGACTATCTCCAAGATAGCATATCTGTTTGCTGTGCTAGCCGGGTTCTTGCTGCTTCATATTTTTATTGGATAAAAATAAAAATATGATCAATCACCCATCAATTAAGTTCATCTCATTAAGGGATAAACTAGCATCAGACATTTCCCATTTATCACCACTTCTGATATCTTGCTAGTCATTTGTTCTTCTCTGGCCCAGAAGTGATCACTACTAGCATGGCAGAGGGAAGACTGACTCTCCACACCCACGAAAATAAGATTGCAACTGGTCTGACATATATAAGAGTTCTTCTTCAAATGATAAAAAATCCAGTCACAAAAAATATTTCCCCATTATTCTCCCAAACAAATGGAGAAAGATATCAAAAAAGACTTGTGCATATAAATAGAGTACAGTTTTCACATTAGCATGGTATTTTGTCTCATTTAATTAAAGTCATGCTTGTATTCAATCCACCACAGCAGAATTCTGTGCCTGCTCTCTGCCCTCAGGCTGCAAACAGACTAAGAAAGCAGTACCTCTGGTCTCATCTGCAGGTGGCCTGTCTAAATTCTTTTCTCTTTGCCAAAACCAAAAATCCCAGATAGAAACAGATGCAACAGCTATTCCATGCAGCGGGTAAAAGCAGAATGGGCAGGGTTATATCTCCTGGGTCTTGAGTCTGATTGGCATAAGCTCTGGTCGTAATATTGGCAGGGGAGCAACCCCTCAGAGTATGCAGTTTGAAAGAAAGTGGTTGGTCCCCTACAGCAGTTATAAATAAAACTGAGAGGAAAAATAGATCTTTAAAGGTTACTGTTTTATCATTGTCACTGTCTCGGAGCCCTGCACTGGCTTCTAGTTTTTATATTTCAGAATTTTAAGTCATGGTAGGGCACAGAAAACTTCCAGAAAAGTATGATTCATTATTTCTATCTAAATAAGTAGCTATGAATGTAGCCAAAGTGATGGTCAATACAATCAATTGCCCAAGTGAAAAGCATCATATTTTAATATAAAAAATAAAATATCCAGGTTTACTTGAGCCTACTGTGAAAATGTAGACCCAGCAACACCTTGCAAAACCCAAAGAACTAGAGCCCTAGAGAGCCAAGATCAAGCCTACGGGATCGTATGTATTAAATACAGCTTTGAGTTTTTCTGAAGGGATTAAACTTTCCCCTTACTCTATGTCCTTCCCTATTAGAGCAGGTTTGCACAGAGCTCCATCTGAAGGAGCTTCCTCATTACTGGGTTTCTCTGAGCTGGTTCTTTGCCACTTGGAACAGTCATATCAGCAGGGGGACACTACTTATTGGCTGTCAATCTGAATATTTTCAAGAATAAGTGTGAAATGTCAATTTCAGTGTACTCTTATTAGGCTTCAAGTGAGAGAGTTTCATTGGATGAAAAAGGCAGTGCTGCTTCTGCAGAACTGGAGGCATCACTGGCCATACAATGGCCTTCAGCTACTTCTGCCATCCTCAGAACCTGCAGAGTAAAATAACGCCAGTAAAAGCTTAGAAGGGAGGCTTATTTCATAACACCTGACATGGGGACACAGGACCAGATGTCATGGCTTCCACTGCATGAAAAAAAATCAGCAGCTGCTAAAGGCTGAAGCAAAGCATTGCTCAATTCATAGCAGCTTGCTGTCACTCTGGATCTAAAAGCTTGAGGCAAATCATCGCCATGTCAAAAAATAAGAGCACCATTAATACAGAGACTTAGTTGTCAGTAATTTCAGTTTGTGCTTCCTGGCTAAACAAAACCTTATCCATCTCTTCCTTTGAACTTTTTTTTCGTCCTATATAGTGTGCTCCCACAAAACCCCACAGGCAAGTCTCCCCACCAGCTCTATGTTTTGAAGCACCGGTGATGTTAATTGCCACGTGGCATCACATTTATTTTATGACTTCTAGACACACTGTGCATGGGCACACAATGTGTCAGGATTTCAGATACCACACAAGATGACAAGTGTAAGCACGCTATCAATAGAGTTGTGTTACTGTGGGCTATCCCTGGCAGCTGGCTCAGTGAGTCTTGAAGCCCACTCCACAAGGCTGTGATCAGATGGTGAGCTGGCACTGCAGTTCTGTCCCAGGTTCACTTAAATGTACAGCTCTTAGTGACAACAGAAGTTGTGATTTCAAGTTTGGCAGGGAATGAGCATTAATATTGATCTGGTATGCATGCAACCCCAGTTCACAGGACAGGTATGAAAGAGAATGATCAATTTTTCAGAGATGGCACTAAAATAAAGACAGTGATACTCATGCAAATAAAATGCTTCCAGAGTAGGGCTGAGTGTGGCTTTGCTAAAACAGTTTTTCTCTGCTTTTCATGCATCTAAATGGGCACCAGTTCTGAATCTCATCCTGCAGTCTTTAGATTCTACACAGATCTAAAGAGATTGTGTATAGCATAAAACATTTTCCTTTTTTAAACTCAGGTTCTCTGCACTCCTGTTTCTAAACTGTGGGGGTTTTTTTTCCCCTTTGTAGTTGACGAATTGCATATATGACTGGAGAGGGCACGGTTTAGTGCCTCTCTCCCTACTGGAACAGCACAGCACCCAGCTGTCCCCTACAAGCAGCATCTCACAGGGAACTGGGATGTGAGCTAAGCCCAGGAGGCCAAGCAAGTGAAGATGACAAGGGAAACAAGGGAAAGCACAGAGAGAAAAAACAATACTAAAATCTTCTCTGTACTTTTCTTCATATTTTTTCATATTCTTTGTTGGCAGTAAAAGCATACAAAATCTAGGAGGCAATGGGATGTTTTGCAGAACAATTTTCAGAGTACATCGAACCAGGCAGAACTACAGTGAAGGCAAGTGAAGCATTGGCTCTACTGAGCCAGTGGTAACTTCTCCCCTTACCTTCAGCAGGGTCCAAACTACCCCACTTTGTGTCAAATTAAGCTACTTGTTAGGATTTCAGTCGGATTCAAGTGGCTTGCTTATTTCATTAGTTGACATTAGAAATACTTCTGGGGAAAAAGCAATTCCTGGGAAACATGTGGAACAAACTCAGCACACTGTGCATCAGATTGCATTCTGGGAGCTATGGCATGTATGGATTATACCTCTACACCAGACAAGGCTCCCATCTATTTTTATGCTGGAGTAGTCAGTGTGAGCTGCAAATTACAGCCACTCCCCTTCCCTGTTCTCCACTTTGACTCCTGAACCTTCATGCATGGATTCATCTCCACCGGCCAAAGGAAAGAGCAAGGAAATGATTAAAACCTTTCTCCCTGTCCAGCCACATGCTCTGTTCCCAAGCAGGCTGCATAGAAACAGCATCTCTGTCAGGCATCAGTGGCAAGGAACATCCAAGCCCTTTGACCTTGAATTCCAGACTTTTCAGCTCCTGCTTTTTAATTTTAGTTTTACTTTCCTTGTAGCTTTGATATCAAAAGACTGTAAAAATCTGAACTCAAGGGGTTTGAGTTATTACTTATTACTAAAGAGGGAATAATTAATATCATTCAATTTGAATTTTCCTTTCATTTTTTCCTTGTGAAAAAATTTGCAAATAATTAAATAATTCTCACCATTTCCAGCTTTTGATTTACTTAACAGTAAATTGTTATTTACAGTTTACTAAAACAGTAGCTATTGAGGTGATAGAATTTTGTCCATACTTGCTGTTGCCATCTGATTATTTATTTTAGGCTAATATGAAGTGTGAGAGATGTTAATGCATTTTTCCCACTAAATACTTGCAGATTTTACTTTAATCTTAATACAGTAGTCTTGATTTTCTTCAATTTTTTCCTGAACTTGGTGAAAATTGCCATAAATCTAAAACCCAGGAGAAGTCAGACAAGCTGTCCCAGTAACCTTTGACACTTTTAGAGTTGTCTTTCTTACTGAAATATAGGAGAAGATAGTGAAACTTAAAGTGTTATTTTAATGCTAACAACTTGAAATTCTGAATAGGCATGAAAGAATATGAAGAAAACTCTTCTGATTTGTTCCAGAAAAATGTATTATCTTTGAATACCGTATTCACAACAATATTTTCGAGACCTCTACACATAAAAAAGTGAGGCATCCTTTGACTCTGAAACCACTACAATTTCCACTATTTATTTCATAGAATGGCCTTGTGCAGCATGTAGAAAACTGAAAAATACTTTATTTGCTGTTCTTCATACTGCAGATGTTTCTAATACTGAAAGAAATATAATAACAGAGCTATTTGAAATAGATAGATTGAAATAGATTGCTATATTTTTTGAGGGATTGTCTATTAACAAACAAAGCCTAGAAAATTTAAATAAGTGAATGATTCTAGCTTTCATTATTTTTCCCCTTCCTGAGCTATCTCTCAAAATATGAAAGAGGCATTACTTCAAAAATGGCAATTAAAAAAAAAAAATCAGTGGATGAAATTTAGAGCTTCATTCTAAAAAAAAAGAATTGTCTGTCTCTCCTCATCTTGCAATGCAATAAAACTATTTGATATTCAAGAAGGTGCTTTCTAGTAAAGAAAAAATAATTCATAAGTGCAGAAAAAGGGGGAAATTACTTCTAGTAATGACTTAACAGCACTGGAACATCTGATGCTAATATCCCAAGCTCCCTCCAGATTACTTACTGGGGAAACAATTGCTCTGAATTAAAATTAATTAATGAATGAGAAAAAAGCTAACTGCAGCCATGGAGTTACCAGGCAGTGAATGGAGGTTACCGGGAGTTTGTCCAATTCTGACTGTGTCACCTCATGTAGTAAAAACTTAGAAATGAAAACTATCGGTCCATCTACAGAATTTGGCAACATGTCTATTATAACAGTAATGTTAGGGCAGGATTCTTGTCCTTCACGTCTTCAAGCAATCTCTCTTTCCTCTGCCTGTTCACTAAATAAGTGATTTGGCCTCCACAATGATGCAGGCAAAGGGATTTGGGGCTAAAAAATAGAGAAAATAGACTTACGAAAGGAAAAGCTGAAACTATGGCTCATAAATAAAAAAATCATCTCCAAAAACATTTCCTTAGGATACTTTCTTAGAATTCATTGGTGCAGATATAGTTCTAGACTTTATCAACTGCAATAGCATGTTTCCTGCACTGGTGCTAATCTTGCCTAACTACTAATTTCTCCAGGCAGTCTGACTATGTGCATGTTTAAAGGTATTACTTAGAGAAGTGGTGACTGACAAACAGAAGTATGCAGACACTGAAGGATATCCAGATGTTGAAAGTTTGTCATTCTCATCCAAAAGGAGCTGGAGTGGACTCAAAATGTAATTCAAGTTCTTTCTCTTTTTAAAATTTATTTTTTTTTAAGTTTATTTTTAAAATTTACATGAGTGTAACTTGACCATAGTGAAAAAAAAAACAACCAAACAACCAAATTAATAATTTATTCAGAGTTGAGTTGGCCCACATCCAGATTTATTACTCCAGATAACCAAATGTAAGTGTGGGTATGGATGGTAGGGTTTTAGCATTTGTGTACAGGGGTGCTGGAGTTGTCTATCAATGGGGCATTGCCTGCTGTGCTCTGGTTTTTTTATAATATGTGAGCAGCAGTAGTGAAGAAGTCTGCTCGAGGGTATAATGAAATGGGAATCAACTGAATAACCTGGAGAACATTCCAGGTTTGACAATCAGGTCTGTGGGATAAAATATTTATTGTATGAGGTAGGAAGAAGATAGAGTTATGATCTGCAAAAAGTGCATTCAAATTGCAAAATGAAAATTAACTACTTATGTCATCCACATTAAATCCAAAATGTTGTGATGGCATTGATCCTCTACAGCATCTATTATTAGTATTATTTATTCAGATATTCCCAAAAAATGAGCTTGGTGTTTGATGGATAGATACTGAAAAATGTCTCTGCTCAAAAGATCTCACAAGGGAAGAAAGTACAGGGTGAATATTGCTTTAGAGTGCTTGTCTTTGCAACCTGAATGCTTTTTAACATAATAGTTTGTGTATAATAAAAAACAAAGCTTGAAAATATGTTTCAGTGACTTCACTCACTGTCCTCAAAATATTATCCTCATTTTATGGTTAATATCCATAGAGAGAGCAGTACAGCTTTATGTTAAAAAAGCTAGTTGTGAGAAGTTGAGGTGTGGAATGAAATGGTGAAGTAGGCAGCAACTCCCAAAAGGCATTAAAATTCAACCCCATCAGTCTCTCACTACCTGACTCAAAAAATTCACCCAGCCCTAACTTGCCTGTGTGGTCTTATGAACCCTGGGAGAGGAACCCTGATGTTTGTGCGGAATCACTCCAGGATCAATACTCAGCTCTAACATCTGTAAACGAATGTGTTCTAGAAAGAAGGGACAAAAAGCAACACTCATCAGGAAGATGAGTGGGGGACATGAGAATTTGGAAAAACATAGTGCTAGTTTTCTCTGATTTCTGTGCAGTCTCCCTGGTACCTTTACAGAGGTCATAGCAAGGAATTCTTTTAACAAATATTTGTACAATATTCAGTTCAGAAAAGTGAGGTTTAATAGAGTCACAGAGGGGTTTGGGTTAGAACAGACTTTTAAAGATTATCTAGCCCAATCCTCCTGCCATGGGCAGGGACACCTTTCGCTAGATGGTGTTGCTGAAAGCTCCATCCAACCTGACCTTAAACACTTCCAGGGATGGGTCACCCACAATCTCTCTGAGTAACCTGTTCTAGTGTTTGAGCACCCTCACCTTAAAAAAAATCTTCTTCATGGCCAATCCAAATCCACTCTTTTTCAGTTTAAAAGCATTATCCCTTGTCCTGTCATTACAGGCTTTGATAAAAAGTCTCTCTCCATCTTTCTTATAATCCTCTCTAAAGTATAGTAAGTCTGCAATAAGGTTTTCCCCCACCCATCTCTTCTCCAGGCTGAATAACCCCAACTCCCCCAGTTTTATTTTGTAAGAGAGGTGCTCCAGGTCTCCAACCATTTTTGTGGCACTCCTCTGGATCTGCCGTAACAGGTCCATGACTGATTTGTGCTGGGAACCCCCAGCTCTGTCAAGGTCCCTCTTGATGGCAACCTTTCCTCAGATGTGACAGTCACACCACTCATTTGTTGTTTCTGGGACAATTTCTCAATTACTTTTTCAAGAGGAAAAAAAATATAAGGAAATCCTTACTGTAAAATGGCCAGATCCGAGGCATAATCTATTGCTGAGCTTCTGAGGTATTTGCATTTTCTTTAGTGATTTCATGTACATTTAGTATTTACACAAAAAAAGCTTATTGTACATTAACTGTGTTAGCATCAAAGACTACAGCCCGTGAAATTCTGAGAAATGGCACTTATGCTCTGACAGTTTATTTCTAAACATTTTTCTATTGCCTGTAGGAGAGAAATGCAACGTGAGAATAATTCTCTGCCAGTGTGCTTTGCAGTTCATCAGGCGAAGTAAATAACAGCGTGGGAGGTGAGTAGCATTAAAATTTCAGGGGCTGACTATCTGAAAAGGTGGACCACAGCACCAGTATAAGTGAGCTTTTCAATAAGCCTTGACTAGGTTTTCCATTTTTGACAAACCACCTAGGCAGGGTACTCCCCTGGGTTCCTTCTGTGCAGCCAAGGGTACTCACAAAAAGCTGATCAGAATGTGCAGCCTAGTAAAGTGTTTTTTGAGAGTCTAGCAAATGAATGCTGGAGTGAGAGCATGGCTCAAGAGAGCTTAGTATTTTCTGTTATAACAGGGAAATAAATACAGACGTTCCATACATAGCAGCTGCAGATTGCTCAACTTGACTAAAAGTGGATATCAAGTCCTATATTAGCAACTTATCAAAGGCTTAAGATATCTGAAGACAAATTGGAGTCTGCAGAAAATAAATTATATTACAGTCCAGGACAATGTTCCATAAAAATAATAAACTGAATTATTTTTATGACTAATTTTTTTGTCAGTCATTTTTCCTCATATTTTCTGGGTTTTTCCTATATAATGTAGATCAAACTAGGAAGAGAATGAATGACTTTTAAAATTACATTTGGAATATATTAATAAAATGCATATAATACTCTTATTGCTCAACTGTAAATGATTTCAAAAGCTTGATAACCACATCATTTTTCTAAGAATTTTATATATAATACTGGGTTTATGATGCCATTGATAAGTGAGATCTTACACTATAGCAACACTATGGGCTCCATCTATGAAACTTGTTTCAGAAAGAAATGTATACGCTTTATCTTTAGGAATAGTGTTTTACTAGTAAATTAGCACTATTTCTCTTGCTTAAATTCAGCTGCCTCTTCCCCTGGCATCTACCCCATGCAATAACAAATACACCATGCTTATCATTAGCCTCAGATATCAATGGTACCCTCTATGACAAGCCATGCTTGAAAATGACAGAGGACAAAATGGTAATCATTTCTTTGTAAAAAGTGTGTGTCCTTTTTCACAGCATAGCTTTGGTTTTTGCAGTTACCATTGATCCATTTTCCTGCGTAATCAAAACAGTTCTTTACATCTTTTTCTGTCCAGTGCCCAGATTTGCAGCCACAGAATTTGTGTACATGTGAGAAGGTAACAAGACAGCATGTAACCCCTTTCAGTTCCTTTCCCAAAACAAGATTGCTTTACTGGAAACTCTCCATCAGGAAGAGATTTCTCCATCTTTCACTCTTTTCTCCCCTTCACTCACGCTGCTTCAGTAGAACCCCACATTGCCTAGCAGAAATTTATCTCGGGAGTTAAGACTCAGTTCTGGATGAAATGAATGAAGGAGACTCTTCCTCTTTGCTACATCCACTCTGACAGAGAAACCAAGATTTGTCATTCCCTCAGGTTTGCCCAAAGGCATCCTCTCCTCTCATCTCACAATAAGGATTCAGTCATTTCCTGAGCCTGGAAAGCAGGAAGAGGTGAGATGAGATCATCAACCTTCACTGTGTTAAACAATAGAATTAAGAGACACATTTAACCATCTTTATGTAATTTTAAAAGGCCTGCTTTTGTTTTACACTAATCTCAGTCTTGAAGGCTCTTTCAGCGAGGCAGATATCACTGAGCTTCATAACCTGGTTCTTACTGATGGATTGTATCACACAGCTTTCAAAAAGGGACATAACTTCAGTTAACTTCCTATCCATTGGCAATAACATGAAAGTAGATAAAGCCAAATTATTCTTATTATTTTCCACTAGTCACCTCCATTTTTACTGCAGAGACATCTTCTATGTGTCATTACTGTGAGTCATGCTGAAAAACTAAATGCACTTATTTAAATTTTCTCAATTAAGTTTATTAAGCAGAAAAGATAGTTTCAAGATTGTGTTAAGAGGTAAAAGTAGCAGCAGAGACACTTTCCAAAAATTCTCTGAGTTAATCCAGGATAGTACAAAAATAATTTTCTAGTTAAAAAAAATTCTCATTAGACACAGAAATCACAAAACGATCACCTGTCAATGGCAGAAGACAATTATAATCAGTAGCAGCATGACAACTCAGTTTAGCAAATATGTGAAATTCTTGGTGTGAAATAATTAGAATCTCTGCTTCTGCCTTCAACACTTTCCTACGTTCATTTCTAGCCATTTCCTCTTGATGGATTGAGACACACCATATCTGACACAAGAGTAATGTAATGTATTCCGTTCAAGGCTGCTGATTATGTGCACATGTGCACAGTGACAAACAATTAGTGTAATGATGCAGTGATTGCAAAGCTTATCACAACACTGTATAAGATCTCATGCACCAGAAATTACCCTGACCACCTTTTCATGCTTTCCGTTCTACATTACTGTGAAACACAAATTTGTACATCAAACCTGAAAGGCTGCAGAGGGATTGATCTATACGAAGCCTGTGCTGAGGAAACGCTGCCTCCCAGCAAATCTGGAAAATAAATTAAAAGTGATTAGGATGAAGGGATGGAAATACAGAGGCAGGGTTAAGAGTTGGTGCTCTGCTCAGTATTGATTGAAGCAAGATGTTTCCAATGTGACCCCACTGCAGGAAGTCTGAAGGCATGGAGTTTGTTTACCCCACATCACCAGGCACTGCTGCCTGCCCAGAAACACCCTCCTCGGCCAGAGCCAGGCTCCATCCATGCCCAGAGAGCCAGCCTGCTGCTGGCACAGGCACCTTCATTTAGGGGCAGCCACGAGCTGCACTTCACCCACTGACCTGGGCTGTGCATGGCACTACGACATCTCTGAATGTGCCATCTACGCTCCAACATCCTCCAGAGAAGGTCAGAGAGGAACAGTGCTCTGTGTGTGCTCATTTCTGTCTCAGGAGCAACATGCAGAGCCATGTGAAGCAAGAGCTGTGGGGAATGCAAGCTGATTTCTCCCCTCTCCTTTTCTCTCAGGGCTGTGAGCTGACAATGCCAAAACAGGTGGGGATAAGTCTTTGCTTCTCAGCCCCTGCCTGAGATGGGCAGACAGAGCAGGGGGCACGCAGGATGGCAGCAGAGGTGTGTGTCCATACAGGCTGCAGACCTCCATGACAGGGAGGAAGTACAACTAGGAGCAAAAGGAATATCATAGTCATAGATTGGCCTGGGTTGGAAGGGATCTTAAAGACCATCCAGTTCCAACCCCCTCTGCCATGGACAGGGACACCTTGCACTGGACCAGGTTGCTCTGAGCTCCATGTATCCACTTGATGTGCCCACAATGGGAAAGGACATAGGCAAATGAGGGCACAGAAGCTCCCCACATATTTCAGACATGGATTTTTCTCTTTTTTCTACTATAAATTCTCCCACTTAGCACTTCTCCCATTCCTTCTTGAGCATTTTTTTTCCCTTTTGCTGCACTTCGTTTCTCATGCAGAGACCAGCAGTGAAAGAGGAGCCCCTGTGTAAGGGGCACAAGTCTCAGGGCTGATGCAGCTGGGAGCATCAGTGGTGACCGGGGCAGGAGGTCAGCTGCCTTGAGACAGTTGCATCTGGTTGTAGCCAGCTCAGAGGCTGAAGAGAACCCCTCCCAAACTGGGGGAGTAAATACAAGGAGCATATGGTGCTCCCACACAAGCATATTTAGGAAAGACACCGTCATCTGAAGGGAAGAGGCTGGAAGGAGACACACTGAGCCAAAAGGGACAGGGAGTCACCTAAGGGACCACATCCAGGGGCAACAGTGCTGATTTTAGGTAGGATTGAGTTAATTTTTTCCACAGTAGATTGTATGGGGCTGTGTCTTGGATTTGTGCTGAGAATGGTGTTGATAACACAGGGATGAGCTGAGCAGCACTCACACAGAGCCAGGCCTCTAGGAATCAGGCTGGGGTGCACAAGAAACTGGGAGGGGACCCAGCCAGGAGAGCTGACCCCAAGTGATCACAGGGATATCCCAGAGCACATGGCATCATGCTTAGCATACAGAGCTGGGGCAAGGAGGAGGGAAGGGGGTATTTTTTTGAATCATGGCATTTTCCTTCTCATCACCATTACGTGTGATGGAGCCCTGCTGTCCTGGAGGTGGCTGAACACCTGCCTGCCCATGGGAAATGGTGTATGGATTCCTTGTTTTGCTTTGGTTGTGAGCAGAGTTTTTGCTTCAGCTGCTAAAACTGTCTTTATCTCAACCCATGAGTTTCTTCACTTTTACCTTTCCTATTCTCTCTTGCATTCCTACATGGAGAGAGTGAGCGAGCAGCCATGTGAGGTGAGCTGCCAGCTGGGGTTAGACCAGGGCAGGGACACTAAGGAACAGTGTGGGAGGGAGGTAAGTGAGAAGAAAAGAGTGGAAAAATGATCACACGCACAACAACCTCAGCCTATTCACTGTCTGTTTTCTCAGTGGGAATGAGCACGTGGTTTTGAGGATTGGTGTAGAGTGAATTGATGTGTAATTGTGCACTTCTTTCCTCAGTGTCCAAATTAGTGATCAGAAGTTTTATTTGGACTGGCTACAAACGGGGCTTCCTGGACTTGAAACATTTTTGCCCATGATTGTGCATAAGTAAAATTTTTTTTGGACTATAAAGTGTATTATTGTGTTTCCCGGGTATACTTCATGGTGCATTTCATCCTTCTTCCTTTTGTTCCCCTCCCTGTCTCATGATTGTTTCCTCAAGTCCTCTGGAAATGAATAATAAACCACTTTGGTTGCTTCTGAATCCAAAGTTTTTTGCAGTGGAAAGACTGTGAGCAGTGATTCCTGGCCTGTAATTATATGAAAAATGACATGTGGCTTTTATCTGGGGTTATTATTGAGAAATATCAGTTGCGCTTTCCTTTCCTTACTGAGTAAGCAAACAAAAGCAAAAAACAATAATCTTTGCCTTCAAATATAAAGGTTCTGTGACATCCCTGCCGTGTTCCAAGCTCCCACTGCCTTGTGGAGCGGAATTGACACAGATAGGATCAGAGTATGCACCAACTGTATGCACAACCAACCCACCAACTGCATGTCCCTGTCTGTGAGTCAGAGATCTCAGTTCCTGAACCACCTCACTGCAGAACATAGCTCTGTTCTGTTGGAGGAAGGCTGTCTCCACAGCTGCTGTGTCAGTCTGTGCAGTAGCAAGAAAGGTCTAGTTCAGGAAATCTGTTCTTGACGTTTTCTTGCTAAAAGCACTTCTCAGTATATACAGCTCTCCTTTATCCCTGCACAGAAAAGCAGAGAGCACTGGTCACAAGGAGCTTACAAGTTTAGATTCTCAACAGTCATTCACAGTTCAGATATTACTTTTTAAAAAATATTGCATCAAACTCCATCTATTATTGGAATGGAAAGTTCTTTTCTCCTTGTCTAATTGGTAGGACAATTGGCAGTGATGGGCAAACAGTTAAAATAAGTTCTTCAACATTCTGCCAAAGCAGAGATGGGACAACAGATGCTTTCAGACAGGCAGGGGAGGACAAGGTAAGAACAAGACATGCTTGGGCAGTATGACAGGACAGCTGTCTTCATCAAACATTTTGCATGTGTACTTGGAAACGTGAATTTTAAAAGAATATATTGCACACAGATCCTTGAAGATATTTACTATAAATCTCTTCTGACTATAAAAAACTGAACAGGGTACAAAGCCAACCAGCCCTGATATTCAGGTATGATCTGACATGAAGTGTTGGGTTGGAAGAGCAAAGAGAGGGGACAGATAAATGACTGGCAAATAAAAAAGGGACAGCTCCAGGCTGAGCACGCCAGGACTGGGCATATTCCAGACACAGTAACAGAAGAACACCAAAAGCATGAATGGCAAACAGGTGATGCACCTTTGAACGGGACATCAAATGGGAGATTGACATGATATTAACATTTATTGATATCTGAGGATGGTTCAATAGAATACCAGTGTGTTCTGCAGGAGGACAAGAACAGAACAATAGGTCTTGCTTCGTCTCACTCCATTTTTAGATTACTTTTCTGTCAGCATTGTGATATATACAGATGGTGCTACTTGAGGAGTATTTGTGTGGTCGAGTACTTTGCAGCACATTGTTACATTAAAGCACTAGCTGAATTTTCTTTCTGAAAGCTCACTCAAAACTTCATTATTGCTGAAGTGACAACGGGAGACATAGGTGAAAAGAACTGTGCTCTGCACCTCACTGACATTATCTTCCATATAGCTCCTACCTGCTCAGTAAGTTCAAGAGAAAAAAACCTAAAGAAAAACCATCTGAAGGGCATTTCATGTGGTTATGCCTAAATTGCACCTAGTGCTATTTATAAATAATTTAAAATAAAATGAAAGCCACTGCAAACACAGCTGTAGTTTATTTGCTGTCACCCACCTGCTGGTGAATCTAGCACTGAGCTGTAGCAGTTGCTTCTCAGCTTCAAACAAACAAAAGAAAAAGTCTATTTTTATTGTTATTATTGTCACTACTGAACTCTCACCTGGATACCCGCAACTTGCAAAGCCTGGTTCTTGAAATATTTTTGTTAAGTGTAACATCAGAATTTTCTTCACTGTCAGTCAGGACACTCATCTCATCACAGTGACTCAAACCTTCCTGGCATGGCACATCCTTCAGAGGCAGCCGAAGGTAGGCAGCAGTGCAACTGTGGACTGTGCACACACTTACTTTAGTAGAAAATATTAGGAATGAAAATTCTTTAAATCCAACATGAATAGAGTACTCTTGCATTTATGTGCCCTTGTATTTGCCACTCTCTGAAAATCAAGTTTGTGAAGATAATATATCTGACCTTACTCTCTGCTTGTCCCAATCAATACAAAAGTCTTGTCCCCGCTAATTAAACACGATAGTCCCACCAGTACCCCACTCATTTGTTCTTGAAATACTCCTGATAATACGATTTTTTTCCTCACATTTCTGATCTGTATGGATTTGTAGCTAAGTATCCAGGTGGTTTTGTGCCCTGCCTCACCAAACTCCTTTTCTGACAGTATCCTGACTATCTGTATGATATCCTTGTAAATTCTCCTTAGGATGTATGATAACTTCCTCGGCTCTGGATTTAGTCACTATAAAGAGAACATTCCTTGGTGCTATGAGATTTTCTAAGTATATGTGCAGAAAACAAAAAAAATATCCACTTATCAACATGAAATAAAATACTGTAAAATAGTATCTTGTCCAAAAGTAGGAATTAGTAAGGGATAAATGAACTATCAATGCAACTTCAACACCTGTTGTGAAGGCATAGGAAATTTTAATAGCCAGGTCTGCTGTGTTGTCAAAGATGTCACTTGACTGTACATCAAATTCTCACTCCACTACCAGAAGCCTAAACCACATCTAATCTATAAGACTTTTCTGCTGACCTCTCTAGTTCTTCCTCCTGCAACTTCCTTTCCCTCAAACACAAGGGTTAGGTCAACTATTTACACTGGCTATTTGATTTTAATTGGCTGCATACACAGAGTTTCAAAGCAAAGGTTAAATGAAAGTGTGCTTTCCCCAGGTTCAACTGTTAGAGAAGAAAAATGGGAGCAGGAAGGCTCTGCCATGCTGTGGGGAGAGCTGTTCTGGAAACAGTCATGGAATGGGTATAAAGATGAACAAAGGTTAGTGTTAAAAATAAAATATTACAAGGAACAGCTTTAAAGAGCTGTGGAAGGAATTAGTTTTTCCTTTGGTTTTGTCCAAGAAATTAAGAGACTAGGGGGAGGTGAGCTGCAATCAATCACACAAAGTGGTTTCCTAGCTGAATGGGAGTGAAGTCTGCCAACTGGTGGCAAAAGTTCACTTTTTACTCTGCTTATGGAACATATCTTGCTAATAGACCAAACAGAATAAACAGACTCTTTATACAAATGAGAAGAGTTTGGAAGTGCTGGGAAGGAGGAGTACCAGGCAAGAGGGGAGAAGTGAATTGAAGCCTTACATTTTTGAAGTCTTCTCTATTTATAATCACATCCAATTTAACTGAAATACTTGGCAAAAATGCACACAACTTTTAAAGAAAACCTTCATCTTTGTGAGAAGTGTGTTCCCTGAGAAATCCTAGGGATATTACTCATATGTCTCTGAAAACACAAAAACTTGCATTACTGTGCTAGCAGACCTTGCCAGCATTAAGAAATCAAAGCTCACTTTGAACAGTAAAATATAGGTTACAGAATGCACAGTAGGGCTCCCTGGTTTAGATCTGTAGCTCCAAACTGTGGAGTAACTTGCCATTATTTGACAGATCTCTGGAAGATATCTTCTTCCCTCAGCATCAGAGAAGGGAGAGTGTTTGGTTAATGTGCCAGGGTCCTGACTCCAGGTTTTTTATTTTTCTCTCTCCTATGACCAATAATTATCTCAGGAATCATTGATTTCCCCCAACACCTCACATTAATACACTCAAATCCAGTAAAAGTCCTTTCCAACTGTGCATGATTAAAAGAAGGAAAAGCAAGGTGTTTGAAGTGAGAGAACTAAATTGGTTAAATCACTTATATTGTTAAAAGAGTAGCCAAGACGTTTTTTTTTTTCTATACTGACATTAGATACCTTTTCAGATTTTAGGATACTTTTTTTAATATGAAGTGATAATATTTTGCTACAATCATTCCTAATTATTAAGTGAGTGCATTGGAAATATTATGAATGACTGAGTTTTGAACCATTTCCACTCAACTTACTGCTTGGCATTGGAAATGCATGTTTTATTTCAAAAGAAATTTCAAAGAGAATATTCCCTTCCAAAGGAATTGGAAAGGAGAGGACTTTGGTGGGTTCCCTAGAGATCAGAGGGGGAGTTGGGAGGGAAACCCTGTGCAATAGGGTTTTCCTAATGATCACTGATGCACTAGGACTGCTGCATCATGTTTATCAGGCTGGATGGTTGGGAAATAGGAAGGTGGAGGGGGTTCCAAGCAGGGCAGTGCAAAACGTGCATGTGAATTCTTCCAGAAGCAGTCAAATGGCTGTTTTACTACAACTCTGTGTGCAGCATTATGATACTGAGACACTGTAAGAGGAATGAAGAGGGAGAGAGTACAAAGAAGGCAGTTTCAGTTCCCACAAGTTGCCAGGTGGTAACTTCATCAGAGAAGCTGGTGGTCTTAATGTTCCGTTTTAAAAACAGAACTCAACGTTGCTGTGTTTGGGTTTTTTGGGGAAATGTTCCTCACTTTGCAGACTTTCAACAAATCACAGTTTTCCTGTAGCAAAAAAGCCATGCTGTTTGTGCACTGTGTTCATCCCTGTGGTTGTAAAGTGGAAGATTCATGCTGTGCTACCGTTTCTTGTGCCCAAACTTTATTAGTGCCCTCATCATATAAACAAGATATCGGAATGCTCATGGCACACACATCACATCACAGCACCATTAATGCAGCACCACAAGCCCTTTGCACTGTGTGATTCACTCTGGGAATTCTGACGATCTGAACTGTCAGGTGTGAACCACTCCTACATTGTTAGGAGTGGAAGATTGAATAATTGAAGAGTAATTATTCCCTAGTATGCAATAAGGCTGTGAGTCAATTATTTAAAAGTTTCTCTTTGCCTTTGAAACTGAAGTGCCGTTTCAAATCAAGGAATTTGCAATCCCAAATCATTTTGGATCTTGTGAAAATCTATGCATGGAAATAATATATTATTTTAGTCATGAAACTTTTTAACATACACTCCACCTAAAAAAGAAAAAACAAAAAATATTTCTTTTTAAACTTACATTTCTGTTATTGCCATTCATAATAATATCAGCAATGTTCCTTCTACAGTTCTGAAAATGATCCGCAGTATTCAGTTTCTGCTTCTACTTTTCTCACTCTCTTCTGATGGAAATGAACATCCTGATGCTTCATTTTCATGACAAAGACCATAGCAGAAAATAATACAGACCAAGTCTTCTCTTGACATTGACTGAGGTAAGTAAGGAGATTAGGATGAAAATAACACATTCCTCACTCACATTTTAGCACCATTATCAACAGGAATCCACAGACACCAGTTACAGAGGTGATATTGTTATGCATCATGCTCAGAATTGCAAGTGTTCCTGAGTTACATTTTAAGGGTGGTTTTCACATAATGCAGTACTGACGTGTATTTCAGGCATCATCAAGAGTTCTTCTGCAGAGAACAATGAAATATGATTACATTTGTCATAACTGCAGTATACCTTACCACCAAATGACAAATTAAAAGAAAAGGTTCCTCATTCTTTTTCCTTCTGTAGAATTATATGAAACTGCCATTTTTACAGCAAAAATTACTGTAGCAATCCCACGTGCAAACCAGTCGTAACAGGTTCAAGTTCAGCAAATTCATTTTCAAGGTTGTGCTGCCACTTTTACCAGCACAATGACTTCTATGAGGGCAGAGAGAAATAATAGGAGTTTTTCTGCATTGTATTAATTATTTTTATTCAACACTTATAGAAAAGAAGCAAAAGTTTCATTACCAAGTTGAGCTTATTTGTTGATTATTTTTCTCTTCACCATTCTCATTTGTTTATGTTCACAGCTGATAGTATGTGCTGCATAGAATGTGGAGACTTCTTCATTCTAGAATTTAAGAATGATTTTGAGTCTATGACTGCATTTAGTCTTTGTCACTAAATTGTTATGTACATGTAGAAACCGAAATGCATTTCCAAATAGGAAAATAGCTATATACTGATAAGGTAAATAGTATATTAATGCCCATTAGTGACCATTTAAGGAACCTCTCAGAAGTAACAGAATTCTTTCAGTTCAGATTCTTTTTGGGTGTTATCATCCTTACCTTTTCTCATAATTTCACCGTGTCCCACATTTGGAATTTGTTGGCAGGAAAAAGAAGATCATCCAAGGAGGACAAAAATCAGTGACAGGCATTTTGAAATTATATGTAAAGAAAACAAGTTTCTCTTTAAGCAGGGAAGACTGAGCAAGTGAAGCAGAAGTGTTGTTGCCAAAACGGATATCAGCAGCTGTCAGGCAGGAAAGAAAAACCTTGTAGCTGAGGCAACAGAGTAAATGGATGATCGCCCAGAAACAACAGAAGGACCTGGCAGTGGAGCAAATGCTGCAAATATCTGCCTGGTATCTGTGATACATCAGGGCTCTGCAGTGTTTTCATCAGTTCCTTTTATCTCCTGAGTACTGATCTTATGCTCTGTCCCTCCATGCCCACAAGGATCCCTCGTCCCTCCTATGCTTTCGTGTTTTGTGTGCTGCAGCCTGTCTCCACTTTGCTTTGCTCAGAAGGCACCACAAAGGCTTTTTCCTACGTTCCTTGTTCCTTATGACTGGAAAATATTGGGGAAAAAGGAGTCCTTCTCTATACAGCAAGAGGCCAATTAATGTTCCAAGGGGAGCTGTATGTTCTTGTGCACTTGCTGCAGCCCATTAGTGTTGGTACTGCTCATCCCTTTCAAGACTCCAGACTATCAAGTGAGTCTGAAAGTCACACAACATTTGACCTCCAGAGGTGCCAGTGACACAGAAAAACTGTATCAGTAACTTATAAAAGAACAGTAACTTATAAAAGAAGGCAAAATTCACATTCATCATATTGGCTGCCTTTCAGTAGAAATCAAGGTGCTATTCTCAACCTTCCCTGTGTGAATTATCTTCTCTCATTACACTAGAAATCTGCTACAGCAATGCTACAAAAGTCTATTTAATGTAGTTTACATAAGCTGAACACAAGTCTTTTGATATTTCTGAACATGAACACACAAGGTCAATCCACCTTCTTCAGCTGGCATTAGGATAAAGCCGTTTCCAGAAAAGCTGCAATAAACTGGGAGGTATTAGCAGTGCTCCAATTTGCTTTCTTGCTTTCTTTTTTCTTCTGAAAGAAGTGTCAAGCAGTGGTCCTTGTTGATGGAACAAATATGTCTTCAGAGTCTACATACTGCGAGAAATTCTTTCAGAGGGCTTTTCCATTCATACAGATTGTTTCTAATTTCTAAGCTTCAGAGAAATAAGTATTCGGTGTGTTCTATTAAGTCTGGATCTTCTCTCACCCTCGTGTTGCAATTCCTCATTCAGTGACTCATGCACTCTTGCACACTAAACTCAGTTAACAGAGTTAAGACACTGCTAAACTTTAAGCCCCAAATTAGCACTACAGAAAGCAGCAAAAAATAATTTATTTACCTAAACTATGTGTAAGCTTTCTTTTTGATGTACAGTGGTGTCCTTTCTGCTAAGCAGCCAAGTTCCTTATAATCATCCAGATCAGTACCTGTTTGAAGCACATAATGGCATTCCTCTTGAGCACCGATTTTATGTACAAAATAAGATTTGTGGAAGGGAAGATGCTGCAAATCTGTTCCTTGTCCTCACAGAGAACAAGGATATGGCCAGAGCATGTTTTCAGATTCAAGATCTGGGAATCACCTCTAGGAGCCATAAAGCAAAAGTAGCATCAGTATTGCGCCTATAATTCACATCAAAAGACCAACATGTAACATCTGTTGCCCAAAATGGATCCATAATTCTTTAGCATCTTGTGTAGAATATAAGCAGTCAGGCTGAGCGAGCCAAGATCAAAAGGGCGGAGTACACCGCAGACTAATAGTAGAACAATATTCTCTGTAAAATTCCCTTTCAAAGTAAAAAACCAGGCACTTGTACTTGAAGTCTTGGGAGTATGAGCAGGAAGGAATGAAATTTTTTTGTATGCAGGTGGTCCTAGTAACTGCAGAATTTCTAATGGCAGGAAATACTTAATGTTATGTTCCATGAAAGAAAAATACAGTAAATATTTTGCAGTAAAAGAAGTGGAAGGAAATTAATTATTTCTAGAGAATAATTATGCTGCTACTGAAGTTAACAAGTATTGGAATGTGCCTACCAGAATGCAGAATATGGGGGTTTGATCAAGAAGGTATGTTCCTGGACCATCAATTTGTTACACATATATCCCAAACCAATGTGTGTGAAATTCTTATTCAGGTAATGTCTGTAATAATGTGCTCTCGGATGGAATCAGGCTTGTACTAAAATACCTATGTTCTTCTTCTTTGGACAAATACATTGTCACTCATGTCAGACTCAGGCATCAAACTGGATCATTTTGTCTCATCTCTCTAGCAGCCTTTGAGTTTCATCCAGTTGGCTGGTCTCTGTTTTCTGTAGATCTAACAGATACCAAGCTAGCAAATCTTAGAAAATGTCAGTGTTTGCAGTGGCCTTGCTGACCAGGACCAAGAAACAAGATTCAGCTCTCACATAAGCTGTCTGTTCAATGAAACATGAAACTTTTATTTTACTTCCAGAAAATAGATCAAACTTTTTTTCTTTTTTTTTTTTTTCTCAGAGAGTTTTCGCACAAGTGTGGAGATCTGTGAGTTGAACAACCTTGGTGTAAGTACTTGTCAATACTAGAGGTTTTTCATAATCACTCTTAGAGAAAAAAAACTTCACACAGACTCTTGAGGAATCGTGGAACATGCAAGGACACTATACTGGGTATTTTTACTTCCTTCCACTCAAAGTCTTGAACTTCTAAAATTACATGGAAGAATATAATGAAGAGACTTAATTCCCTAGTCAGGCACTTATGTGTTTGAGCACTTAATGATGTCACTGAGAAAGCCTCATTTGCTCAAGTTCCTTATTCTCATTTCAATTCACAGGCGGAATGAGGTATATTTTTTACATATAAACAAGCATTTTTTATCTTTCTCTGTCTTCTGCTCATTTGGGACCATTGAGATTACCAAATTCTGAAGAATCCACTAGACTAGTAAAAAGGTTGATTCTGATTTACAGTTTGCATTTACTGCTGTGTTTTTAAATATTGAATAAGTGCAATAATATTATATTTAATATTATTTTTAATATTTTGCAGCTTGATTTTTTTTTGTGAAATAAATCATAATATTTTATAGAAACACTTATTTTCCAGTCAGCTTCATGGTATGCATGTAAGTCATTCAGAAGACAAACTGCAGGCTTACCTGTGTAGGGCAGTGTGGCAGTTCTGGCAATTAGGCAGAGAAGCCCTGCTGGTTGGAAGGTCCACAGTAGATCCTACTCCTGGAGCTTTCTTTCTGCCATTTTTCTGCCTTGAACCAGAGAACACTGAGAGAGAAGCAGAAGAATGGAATTAATTATCACCCTGACCACTGCTTCCCCAGACCTTCCACTAGACCAGGGTACTCAAAAGCTTAGACCAGGTTGCTTCTCCATACAGATGGGCAATTTTTTCCCATACAAATTTTGTTTCCCCCCTTATATAATTTTCCCCTCACAAGCAGCAGGATCTTCCCATAAATCAGTGAAATGCTGTTTCCACAGCACCACGAGGTGGCCACTTGACCTGAGGGGTCACAGTGACTGCAAGGCCTGTTTTCTATTCTAGAGCAGAGGGAAAAGAGGTCAAATAATGGCTGGCAGTGGATTTCTAGAGAAGAAATAAAATAATAAAAGCGTGGTTGTGGCAATCCTTTCTCCATCAGACTCCTTGTTTTCAGCAATCTGCCATTCAGTGGGCAGCCTGGACTTCTCACTGGACTAAGATGGAATAGTTCCCTCAAAAATCGGTGCAAGTTTGTGCTCACACGTATACTGTGCCCAGCACCAGTCACTGTTTCAAAACAATATCCATTTATACTCATCAGTGCACCCAATAGTCATAAATTATACAAAAAGTTTGCAGATTTCAAAGTGCTTTTAGGCAATCTGTGTGCTTGTGTTTGGTGGGTGGAACCAAGGTAGAAACTCATACACCAAATTGCAGTGGACAGTTTCCAGCTGTAGAAACCCTCCCGTGTAAAGTAATATGTGCTGAGGGGAAAGACATGGTCTGGAATCATATATCTGACCAGGATCAGCAGTGGACAGGGGAATAAAGCAAACCATTTTCCTGAAGAACGAACAGAAATGTGCCCTTTTGATTTCTTTTCTTCTTATTGTGATAATCTGATGATATTATTAGATATCTGACACAATTCATTGCAGGACAGTAACACAACTCACTACAGGTTCAGGAAGTGTAGAACCGAATCTTCCGTGCTTGGACTGCTCTGAAACTTTGTGATTGACTTGTATTTGGCAAAACCACTCAGTTATATTCTAACTGCCATTTCAGAAGCACTCAAATTAGGGACAGGACATAAGGGAAAGTCCTGCCCTGCATGTCCAGAAAAAGAACACTCTGCTCTCTGACAAATCAAGTGGCTGACATGCCGGGGGGAGTCTGTGCTTCTGCTGCTCTGAGAGACTGGAATGCAGAAAGAGAGAAGTCTGGGCCACAGCTGAGCTCCTGCTGCCACTCCCAAACAGTGACAGCTTCAACCCTGTAATGATCAAAATCAGGGCACACACACCATTGAACCCACAGTGTCTCTTTTGGGTAAAGGAAAATCTTTTCATCATCATTAAAATAAGAAGACCCTGGAATGCTCATGTTAGTCCAATTCATATCATGGCCACTTGAGCATAAACACTTTGAAATCACTACATATTGATTTTAAATTCACATGAGTTGTCATATTAGTAGTGGTTTTTTCTCTTTGTTTAACAGAATGAAGAACAAATAACCTGAAATCTTTCTGGGGAGAATCTTGTAAATATGTACTGTATTTCTCCTTTGTTACATTTTAAGAAAACATCTTGATTTCCACCGCTAGGAGATTCAAAATTTTTATTTCTCAGTTGGCCCAAACCAACAAAATCAAACACTTCTAATTTGTAAGATGCATTATGAAGTCATTGGGCTTTTCTCTCAGAAAGCAAAAAGTTTATGGGGACAATTCACATTTTCCACCTTCTTAAGGCTTTCACAGGATGCCATAAACTGTTTGAGGGAGGTGATTCTCCCCATCTGCTCTGCCCTTGTGAGACCCCACCTGGAGTGCTGCACCCAGCTCTGGGGTCCCCCAATACAAGAAAGATGTGGGTCTTTTGGAATGAGTCCATAGGAGGCCACAAAGATGACCAGAGCACTGGAGTGACTTCCATGCGAGGACGGGCTGAGATGGATGGGGTTGTTCAGCCTGGAGAAGAGTAGACTCTGGGAAAATCTTAGAGCAGCATTCCAGTACTGAAAGGAGCCTTACAAGAAAGTTGGAGTGGGACTTTGGACAAGTGCATGTAGTAGTTAGACAAGAGGGAATTGCTTTAAACTGAAAGGGAGCTGGTTTGGATCAGATGTAAGTAAGAAATTCTTCCCTGTGAGGGTGGTGAGGCACTGGCACAGGTTGCCCAGAGAAGCTGTGGATGCCCCATCCCTGGAAGTGTCCAAGGCCAGGCTGGATGGGCCTTTGAGCAACCTGGGCCAGTGGCCTGTCCGCAACGTGTCCGTGACGGGGGCTTTTGGAACTAGATGATCTTTAAGGTCCCTTGCAAAACAAACCATTTAATAATTTTATGGGTTATGAATTAATCAGGCAGCAACTGTCCATGAGTTTGCTGTGTTTTAGATGTTTCTCATAACTATTCCTTTCTGTGTCTTAAATTTCAATAAATAATAGTCATATATAAAGGTTTGGGAGGAGGTAGTGGGTTTTATTGTTTTATTCAGTCACAGAAGTTTCAGGTTTTTCTTTTCTTTTACCCCTGAGAGTGCCTTACATGTTTGAGCTCTGTTCCCTGTGGTAGTTCTGTAACTACCTCCTGTCTAGACAGAAATATCAATATATTCTGGCCATAAAGGCCAGGAAAGAACAGTAGAAAGCAGAAGACAAAGAGTTTGGGGATTTGAGGAGATCTCTCAGCAAATGTCCATACCAATATTTATTGTGTTTATCCAGATAAAAAATCCTCCCAAGTATGCTTTAGAAAGGATGTAGTGTTTACATAAATTTCTAGTTTCACCGTGTTCTGTAACATTGTCTTTGCATTTTTGATGGGTTTTTTTCCTTGAAGAAACTGGCCAACTTTAAACTCAGGATTTATATAATTCAAGGGAGGATGAAAATGCAAACAACTAAAGAAAAATTAACACTAGTATATACAAAATATTGATTTGTACAAAATAATAAAACAATCAAAGATGAACGCAAAAATTATCACTAGACTACTTCCCGCAGTAGAACAGTTCGTAGACTGAAAGTAGACTGAAAGTTGAGCTCTAGTGTGCAGGTGTTCTTCATTGATGTCTTACAATAAATGTGGTTTTTATACTTTCTTTTTGTTCAACTCTGGACCACATTAATGAAACAGACATTTTGAAAAAAAATCCGTATCATAGCTATAAAATGCAAATCTTAGGAAATTTATTGAATCTCAAAGACATTCTATTTCTGTTTGTTCTATTTTTACTTTTATTATATTGTATCTTTTGAATTTGAAATAATTTTATTTTGGAGACTTCATTCATGAGGAAACAATAAAAACTAATTTGGATGAAAATTCGGCAACAATTCCTGAAGCAATTTAGTTGTCTCTGATGTTCACACAATATATGAAAATGCTCTTCAAGAAAATAGTAATTACTGACATAAATATGTATTGGCAGTCATGTTTATCTGTGTTTATATGTGCATTCTTTTGGTTTGTAGTTCCTACATGATCAAATGTCTATGCACATTAGTTCTTTTAAGTACTTTGAAGTAGAAATATTTCCAGTGAAAAATTTAGAGGAAATCGAAATTTTGGAAATGCAAGAAGTCCACAGATTACAAGATTTTTTTGTTGCTATTCATCTTTTCCTTTCTAAGAAAGTCAATCAACGTTTGAAGGATTTACACGCCTAGGATTACAATTTTCATTAATGGTTATATAGACTTCTGATGCTTTTAAAATGCTGGCAAACAATTGACATAGTACTGAAAGATGGGTGTTAAAATGTCACTGGTGAATAGATGTCTGTGTGTGCTAGCACATGTACTCATACTGAAATTATTGTTTTGCACCCCAATAATACTATACTCCTTCATACGGAAAGAGAAAAGAAGTATCTGCTCTCTTTGTTTCCCTGTTAAAGATCAAAGTCTTTGAGGAAGGTATTTAAAAAGAAAAATAAAAATGTGTAAGGACTTTAGGTTTGGCTCTGAGTAGAAGAATGGGTCAAAACTGACTCTCCCCATATAATTCCAATGGGCTGGTTCAATTCATTCTTTTGAAAAGATCATCTTTCCTGTCCCTTCAGGTTTACTGTTACTTTTAAAACTGCTGTCTTGGATTTTTCCTGAAATAACTTCCTTTATTCCTCCCTCACAATTCCTGCTTTTGGTAGCTTGTTTTAAGGGCTGTGACATCATCTTCCACCACCTGAAAGTTCACAGCAGCCTGTTTAGACAGGTTAGCTTTGTGGGAAAATTTATAAAGCTGTCTGTGCATTGAAATCCTGCCATGAACAAAACAAGCTCTAATCTTTTGGGGATCTACATGATCAAGTCAAATGCCAGCATTGACACCGGGTGTGATTAAACAGGCTGCTGTGTCTTTATAAACTGATTATACAGCTGTGCAGGCTGTTCTGATGGGGAGAGCTGGCATTAATGCTAACACTGAGCCTCAGAACAGTCTCTTTTGTCCTCTAAGGTTAAGTTTGCTCTGCCACTGATGTCAAAGGGTGTGCTGACACTACCACAGATCCTCAAACTACATGAACATATCACTACTAATTTAATCCCCCATGGTGTTGATGCCTGTTGAAGTTACCCGACATTCTGTGATACATCACAGAAAGAACCATCCTCAACCAGACTCTTTCTGCAACAGAAACAATGGCAGTCACGGCAAGACTATTCAGGAAAATGAAGTGAATGAATATTTTGAACCTGATAACACTGACATCTATATTGATATTTGATGGCAGGTGGAAAAAGGCTTCCTAAAAATAAAAAGAGTGAAGAATGTCAAGGATTAGTCTAGCTTTTTGTTAAGATTAAATGGTTTCTGATACTAGTTACATAAAACTTCTTTTCTTTGCATTTTCTCAAGAAGAAAAAAAAAACATATTTTAGAGGAAAATATCTGAGGGGAAAAACTAGGAGAAGTGAGAACTATTTTATGTTCATGTCACAGGAGCAGGGTCTGGTTTGCCTTATTTTTCTGACTTGCATAGCCTGTAAGCTCCTGGACACCTCATTTCATCAGGCCTCTTCTCCATATAGTGTGTCCCTTTCCTATAGGTTTTTCTGTGCATCATTTCTCCTCTCTGCCTTGCCTGGCTGACCATTTTCTGGAGTCCAACAGCCACCCATTCCAACATGGATTCAGCAGGTGGTTTGAGAAACTCAGAGACATCATGTGCAGGTTCTCCACAACAAACTGGTGACTTTTATTCAGTCAGTAACACCTGGGGGAATCAATAGCAGAGAAATTGCCAGGCCGTATACAGTGGTGCCATGAATCCCATGTACTCTGTAGGTTGCTGGGTCAGGCCTGGCACATGTAAATGTAACCCTTTTGTTTATTAAAACTCTCCCGCTACAAAAAGCCCATGGTATTAGTGGTATTTAGAATGACTTGTCATTTGGTGTTTACATACAGTATAAATATATATAGTTTAACTTATCATATGTGCAGAGAATGTGTGATTACTCTGATCAAAGCGTCTCATTTTATGAAAGTTTTGGCAGATGTTGAGACTACTCTTTAAATATGACATGGTGCGCTTGAAATGGAATTTTAGGTCACTCTGTTAGTTCTGATACAAAATTATGAAAATTAGTTTTTTGGGTTTTTACTGTTAAATTTTAATTACACTCTCACTGTAACAAGACTTTTAGCTACTTTTGAATTACTGCTCTTGAAAGTTATAAAATAACTTATACAGTTTCAAAAATGCTTATATTAGCAGAGAGATTTCCAATTTAAAAAATGAAGGAGTACAGAAAATGAATTAGTTCTTGAGGCTTTTAAATTTCAGGCAACTTATGTAACCAGGAATGAAAAGTTTTATGTTTATGTTCTGTCATTTTCCCTTAAGAGAAAAAAAAAAATAGTATACGTCTTCCTCTCTGCTTATCTTCAGCTATTTGGTAGCCATAACTACGTCCCAGCACTGGCTACTTAATAGAAACAAATGTTTCTGTGGGACAGCTGGTTTACATGCCTACTATTTTTTTTAATCGTTGAATATATCTCCAGGAATTCCCTTATTTCTTACTGAAAAGAACTTACTGAAAATTAACAAAAAGGAAACAATTTCCCAGCTTAAAATTTTTGGCCTCATCATGGATAATTGTTCAGCTAAGGCAAAGGACCGTTTCTGAGAACTCCTTCTGTCCCATGCAGACAAGCACTAAATTCAGGGATCTTCCTGCAACACTAGGACCTAAACACTGACCCAAACAGAGAACAGATACCTCTCCTTGCCACCATGGATTATACCCTTTCTAATGTATCTCTGAATCATAAATGGTTGAGACAAGTCCTTGAGGGGTCATCAGGTCCAACCCACACATTCAAGGGCCACTTAGATATCATCAGTCACCAAGACATCGCAAAATCAGGTACAACATGATCTCTTACATAAAGGCTTTCTCTGTTCCATGTGAGAAGCCAATTCAAGTCAATGCTGACATGAAATATTGTTGACATTTTTAGATGAGCAGATAAGGTCTTAAAAGGATTTAAGTTTTAAGAAATCCAGCAAATCTGAGTCCTTAGTCCTAGCAGTCTCATTAAGAGCAGGTTCCCAAGGATGAATAAAAGTGTCTATGCTAGAAACTTGTGGCATTGGATCTACAGGCATCAAGGTTTTAATCTCTACATTCTCATAACTCCCATTAAAACTGAGCTCACACATGCTCTTGAAAACTGAGTTCCCCATTTTGCATTTCTTTTTTAACACGCCATTTTAAACCGATATAACCTGGGGTTTGATATTCTCCAGTTTCAAGGCAGCAAGAAATCTTCAAGTTGATCTCTGATCTCTAGTTCTTGTTCAACAGCCTAACTACACAAATTTCAGTCTTGTTAAAGGGGTTTTTGATGAAGATATCCAACTGCTCTGAAGTAGGTCCAAGTGAACTTTATGTGAGAGATGTAATTCTGAAATTTGCATTTAGACAAATGAAGAAAGTTGCCTGTAAATTTAGTTACATGCTGCTGTAACTGGCATCAACAGGAAACCAAGTAAGGCTGCCCTCTTCCATCTTCATGTACTCTCAGATGACAACACCACTTTTTATACTGCTCAGCTTCTCCTTGTCTTTACTTCAACTCCCTACTCCTAAAGACTCTTGTCTGTAGAACGTCTCCCTTTCTACTTCTTCTTCCTGTGCTGCTCTAAACACATCTGTCTCTTTCACACTCCAGAGTCAGCTCCTTTTGACATACCTGTCAGCCAAGAAAAGTAATCGCAAGCCATGGGGATAGGGTATATGAGAAAACATGCTATCAATTAAGATAAGGATCTGTGTCAGGAAGGAAAAGTTGATAAGAAGTCTTGTCTAAACAGCTGAGGGTGAGAATGACAGATGTCTGAAATGGTTGAGAGATGTATTGGGTTATGCTAAAAAATGAAAATCAAGGCTATGAAAAAAGGAGGAAGGAGATGTGCATTGGAGGCTGTCTAGGGTGCTCACAAAACACGTAACTTTTAGAGTCAGCACTGCTATTGTGACAGCATTGAATTAGGAGGTTTGAGGGTTTAAAAATTTATCTTTACATTATACAAGATTTAATCTCTAAGAAGGAAAATAGAGAAGAGGCAGGGGTTAATATTTGTTTGCCGTATTCACAAATGTTCAAATTCCATCAATCAGCCAATATATCAGCCCAAATACAATCCAAATTTACATCAACAATAGATAACAGCAATGGATTATTTCTTTGCTGTTTTTTACTTTTTTTTACATGGCACCGTTTGAGTAAGTCGGGTTCTCAACTCACAGTACTGTAGTTAAATGCCTATTGATTAACTAGAATGATTACTGCACAGCAGCTATTATTTTTATGCCCTTACAGTAATTTCCTCAAGAGTGAGTGTGTCTGGGTTTATTTTTTAGTTCCTGATTGTTAGTATAACAACATGATGACTGGTAGAATATTTACATTCATTTATTTCTTTGAGATAATTTAACAACCTTTTCTTCGTTCACGTCCTCAAGTCTATCATTGAGCACCAAAATAATAGTAACATATTTTCTTCAGAAAATATTCAAACTATGTCGCTAACATTTGTAGGAGCTCAGGAAGCCTTCAGATAGAGAGCCTGTACTCTAGATTAAAATTCAAGTTAAAACATAACATTAAGCACAAAAAAATTGAATAAGTTCCAAATATATGAGCTAAGAAATTTAAAATTTTCCTATTAAAGTGATACCTATTTTTCACACAGAGAGAGAAAACAATAGAAGTCAAATTTTCAAGCAGCCCTGTGAACACTACAAAGAACATTATACTAAGGAATAGAGTTTATTAATTAATTCAGTCTTCAGTATTTTGGGTTAGAATATGCTCATTTACTTTACATCATCAACTGTACTGACCGATGGAAAATCCACAAGGTTCTTTCTCTGCAATCTAGAGAACCTCTAACATTTTTATTTTTATTTAATTATCATTTTGATTTACTTCTCCTTAGTAGTAATATTGCAATATTTTCATCCCCACCAGACAAAGCAATCACCTCTATTTGACCTCATAGCACCAACTGTACTTCTCCATTAGATACTTGTAAATACTTAGAGATTTCCTTTCTTGACCGCTCTTTTTGTCAGGGAGTTAGCTTGATGGCATCCTGAAAAGATCTTAGGATTGGAAAGTAATGCAAAGTTTTCCACGGGATTCCTTAATGAGAATGTTGCCATCTTTTGACTTTTGCTGCGTCTGACAGGACATAGCAAAATACAATATTGTAGCACTTCAGGTGAAGCAAAATTCAAAATTTTCAGAAACAAAATGTATTTTTCTTTAAAAAAAACATACTCAGGAGCGTGCAGTGGCAAAGCATATCTATCACTGTTCCGAGCTGTCATAATCCTCAGTAACTGACACAGTTTTTGCAAGTTTTTTCTTTAAGAAGTCTCTTGATCGGCGTTTCAAAAATTAAAATAATGTCAAATTGACATTATTCATTCAAAAAATCAATAGAGATGTTTTACATACTCCTTGGTTAATACTAGTTGTCATTTGAAGCCTTTGTTTCCACCTCCCCTAAGTGTTGATACTTCTCTATGTCCTCAGAGAAATTCCAGCTATGAGCAATTTTTTCTCTTTGCTACTCTGCCACTCAAGTTAAAAGCTGATCTGTGGTTTCTAAAAATAACTGGTAAGTGGTAATAAAACTGTGTCTAATATAGCTGCCATTCCACCACAAGTTTGTGAGCTTAGTGTTATTTTTACATGAAAGCCTGGCTGAGTCAGAAAGACACCAGTAATGAGGGGAAGATTCTTTTTTTTGCGACAAGATCAGTGAGAAAGCTTTCTGTTGAACACATAATGATGTTCCTCATTAAACTCCTTCTATTACTGCATCACATTTTGGAAAATGAGTTTTAAATAAATCTGTAGTATTTTTTTTTAACTGTTGGAATCCTTCCAGAAATAGGGAGTTGTGGGAGAATAAGGAGCTGAAGTGAATAAAGATTACTGGATTATTGTAAATAGACAGCAGGCATTTTCAGATGGATTTGAATCAAAAAATTTATGGCTTGATATAACCAAGATTCTTCACTAGCTGTATTAGCAGCTATTATTCCAAGATTAGCAGTGATTTTGGATGTAGATTAAGGCATGGTGAATCACATAGTCTGGTTTTGAAAATCTTTGCCTGAAACCCTGAAACCCTGTGTTTGTGCAACACCAACATAATTAAGTGCAACTTCCTCAAAAAAATCTGTTGATGGAATATTTTCTTTTGCACCCACTTGGCATCATTGCCACCTTTTCCATGATTTCATAGCAAAAACATGGCAACAGCTGCTTGATTTCCTAGTGCAACTCTTCAATAATTATTAGAGTACTATTAGGGATCACTCTGTTGTTTTTTACTGTCAATGCCTTCCTTAGCCCAAATCATGCCCGGACACTGCTGACACGAAGAGGTGTCCATGACTAAGGAGAGTGTGAGGGAAAGACACAGTTAATGCTTTGACTCAGGGAGAAACAGGGATACACAGACTGCTTCATGGAACTGAAACACAAACACATTTATAATGATTAGGGGAAATGGAAATTTCAGGAAGGAATTATATAGCAATGAAAAATAATGGAAGCATCAATGAGAACAAATAATGTTCACCTATAAAAAATACCTTTAAAAAGTAAATACAGCACTATCCTCTCATTTTCACTTTCACTGTGACCTTCTGATAATTCCTAAACCTGGATTGAGGTTTACTGCTTGCTAACATTATGATGTTTTTTATACTTTGCTCCTATATATTATATAGCCTTTTCTGTACTTATTGGTTATAGTCAGCATCTGTTTTCTCCAGAAATACATTACATAGCTTATAAAAGAATTAAAATAAACCATCTTCTGAAGGTTTTCTTTGAAGAATATAATTCTTCATCTTTGTGGTCATTAGTAGTTACTCAATTTTTAATTTGGCACAATTAATATTTTTAGTATTTTCAAAATGCAAAACCTGCAAAATAAATTAAGAACAACTTTTCCCTTATATTAATGTTAAAGTAATGAAGGGACGTTTGTTAATGTATAGTGTGATATTATGATCAGTTATTTTGCTTGGGAAGTCTTAATTTTTTGCTGTGCCCATTAAGACAGGAAATAGGCTTATAAAATATATCCAAAACTTACTTTTTTCACTCTGATTGAGCCAGAGTGTGTATTAATATAACATTACTTGCATCACACAGAACTTCTCAGCCACAGTTCTAAACATAAGAAGAGTGACTGCAAGGTGATTTCTCTAAAGACATTCAGTACAAGCCTCTGGCAGTACTTAGAGCAGATCCCAAGTCTGCTAAAACACATCCCATGCTGCCCTGACTGACTAGGAATCTTGCTTTTGTGTAGAGAAATTAAACTTACTGGGCATTTATACACTAAAAACAAATTACCATAACCTTACATGATGAAAGTGATTCTTCTTTGCCAATGAAAAAAAATGGGTTTTCTTTCTCCACATAACAAAATTCTTAAGCGGAAGCTAGGCAATGTATTTTAAAGTTATGAGAATCACCCTAAAAGACTACAGACTGCTAAGATATGCTCCATATGTGCACCTCACCATAACATCTTCTGTTCATGCGTTTAAAGGGAATGAGTCTATTAATGAAATTCCCTCTTGCCTTTACCTTAAAATCCCTTTTAGAATTAAGCAGCCACTGGCTCAGTGCTTGCATCTGAGCTTTTAAGTCGAGTCACAGATCTCACTGGTGTATTAAAAACTCAGCTTTTCCATTCTACTTGCTGTTTCTTGCATCTGTTTTCATTTCATTAATTCTTGACACAAAAAGTCCTCTCTCCTCTGTCTCCAATTTTTAACACAGATGGATTTTTTACCGTCACTGTCAAGATCATTGCTTCAAATCATATATAAATTTGTAGTTTTGTACAAAGGCAGTGTTGTCACTACATCACTTTCCCTGGTCCTAAAAGACTAAATAAAACAAAAGTAAGACAACAATTAAAATAAACCCCACTACAGTCTGAAGACCATACGTAAGGACAATATGATGCAGGGAGCTGGCTATGTTGTGCTTGTATGCAGGATTCCACACCACTGTGGGAATATCTGTGCTTCATTGTGAGAACTTCAAGAGTGTCTTGACCAAAGTTGCTGGGATCCGCTCTTCAGAACATGAGGCAGAATTTCCCACACTCAAGTTTACTTTGAAAAATAGCTCTTTGTAAGTGATAGGCACATAGCAAACCATTTGATCTCCTTCAAGGGTAAGAAAGACAGCGAAAACCAAGTGTTATTTTAATAATGCCTGTAAGACCTGACACAGATGAAAGCCTTACAGTGCTAAGCTCTGATCTCTTACTGAAATGTGTGACAAGAAGTTTTCATATCACCATCCTCTAGAGAAAGAAATAAATATCAAGTCTACCAGCAGGGCTCAATCTCAAAATTCCTGCTTCTAGGACCCAATGTTTAGCCACAAAAATTTCTCCTAATCACACTCTTTTAAAGGATGGAGTATTGTTTTCCTGATGAATACTTATCTGTA
The DNA here is from genome assembly GCA_013398115.1 of Falcunculus frontatus. NCBI lineage: Eukaryota > Metazoa > Chordata > Aves > Passeriformes > Falcunculus > Falcunculus frontatus. The sequence continues at coordinate 747,227 of VZRV01005299.1, read as the reverse complement.
AAAAATACTTTTTTTATATCACAAATAGGATCTCTTTGGGATAGCTGTGCCCTCTCACAGTAGATTAAGTCATATGGGGTACTCTGGACTTCCCAACTCAATCCAACCAAAGCACAGGTGTAACCTGAATCCCTTCCACACAAGCACTATTATTACCTGTAATTCTCAGTTCACCAAGAATGAGCTCTTATAACCCCAAATTTTACCTGTGTAAGAAAATGATCTGTCAATTAGCAAGAATTAATTACCTTAACTATTGATTTGGTTCAAGTGCTGATAAAAAGTGTTAATTTTTCATGAGTCTCAGCACAGACGAAAAAACAGCACAGAGTTTTCAAAGAATTGATCATCTCAAAAACTCCATGTGCTTTAGTCCTGTGGTTACAAAGAACAAACAAAACCTCTGGCAGGAGAAAGGAATCATCATTTTCTTCTAGATTTTTTGAAAACTCATAACAGCCCAAAAGCCCATCATGTGCAGTAAAGCAGACATCCACAGAAGGACCAACAGTACCCATTATTACAAAATATATTTCTCTGGGGAACTTCAATAATTTTTGAAAATACTTCTGGAAATTTACATAGCTGAAGTTTCTTTTTGCTAAATGTAGATATTTCATTCCAGCAACTTTGAACTGTAAAATTGTTAAGTGGCATCCTATATGAAAAGAATCAATCATACTACAGTTCTATACTTTGTAGTATATTCTGTCTTCTAGCTTGCAGTGAGGTATAGACAAATCTTGTCTGTAAGTAATTTTCAGAAACAAATACACTTTTACTTCTAAAAAATGAGTTTCTAAAGTAAGTGTTATCTCTAGACCTCCATTTTCTGCCTAGCTCATATCCAGTTTAGTAAAGTCTTAATAAAAAAAAGCCTACTTTTCTCTCTCAAATATGCTTTCATTTTCTTAGATAATATTCTAACAAATGGATGTACATCATTGCTTATTTGGTAACTTATTTGACAGATTTAGGTCTACTGCTGAAAGGTGAAATTAGTCAATTAGAGCAAAGAAGACTAATTAGCATTTGTAAAAAATGTTATTAAATGCTTTTAAGATCTCAGCTTGCCAACAATTAACACTCCTCACTTTTCCAAAGCAACCACATTGTGCATTCATGTTCCCTGCTAACATGCTCCTTCCTATGGAAGCAAAGGACACAACCTGAGAATGTCTGCAGATGGAATTCCTATTTGAAATCACACTGGTGCAGCCCACATTTAGACCTTTGTTTCAGAACTGAGCACAGAATTCAGAAGAGGACCTGAAGGAACTGAATTTTCATGTGAGTTCATCCTTTCCAGAGGAAAAGAAATATTTTAAAACACTTCATTGTCACTGAGAGCTGTACTGAGCAGGTAATAATAAAAAAACAAAAACAAAAAGGAAAACAAAAAATCCCACACCTTTATTAAAAAATTATTTAATATTTCACTTAAGAAATAGAGGCAAAAAGATTAACATCACAATGAGAATCTGGAGTAGGAGCTGGGAATAGAACTGCGATTGTTTTCACTGACAGAGACTTTATAGATGTTCCTTCCTTCCTCCTAAAATGTCAACATATTAATTATGGAAGAGATACAGCTTGGGAGTATTTATGCAGATTACTGCACATAAATTTTATTTCATGAGACCAGTGTTCATAACCGTATTTCCTCAAAATTAAAAGATATTTTGATAATTAATTTACCCCTCAAGTAGAATCTTTGAAGGAGATGTGTTACTGAGAAGTTGCTCCAGAAACTTGATTGATTCATACATACAGAAATGAGGGAAACAACAGCAGAGCAAAAGAAACCAAGAAATTCCACTACTCTTGAAAAAAAAAAAAAAGGCACATCTACAGGAACACAGTTTTAAAAGAAAAACTAATCTGAAAAGCTAACAAAAAGGCAGTTTCTGTAATGAATGCTCTGAAAGCAGCAAACACTGCCTAACAAACTCTCACTGTTCTTGTTGAGAAAAATTCTTTCAGCACGGAACCATGGTGTGGAAATGCTTTGTACAGTGTTTTCAGCTTCCCAACTTGCTTACTCATTTTGTTGTCTGTCATACTAATCTATGAAACTGTACCAAGGACTCTTCACTTCCCCCTCACGAGAGACATTTCAATGCCAGCGAGCTCTTTGGCTCCAGCAGTGTTTCCATTCCACAGAAGTTGCCAGAGTTGCTAATTGAACTGTCACTGCTCCTGCTGTTCAGATTATTTTATCCTGACCCCAAAAGCAGTGGGGCAGGTTCTCCTTGTGCAATTTAACTACAAAGAATTGTTCTGCAAGTCAACAGAAAGAAGCTAATGAAGAACTGAAAGAAATTTACTAATAATGGATAAAACTTGTTGAAACAAAACACTGAAAAGCATTCAACGTTTTAACTGAAGAGTGCAGACTCTATTCACTTTAGTGTGCTTGTGTTTGGCCTGTTTTACACAAAGAACAAAAGAGAAAACCTGCAGTTTTTCCCAGAGTATTTGGAATAATTTGTTTGTAAACGAATAATGAGTGCTGCTGCTTCTCCTTAAAGAACAACACAACTTGTTCTGCCAACCCGGCCTCGCTCCCTTTTTCTATGCTGTCAGACATTGTATTCATGCATCCCATGAAAAATATGAGAGCTCCCTTTTATAACTGTTCTCTTCTCAGTTCCAGCCTCAAGCCAAGCAGCTCTCCGGCAGAGAGATGCCGGTTTAAAGATGTCACTTCTCCACCACCTTCTTGAGCAGTAATTTCACAAAATTATCCAACCAGGACCTGGGGATCTGAATTAAGATTGCATCCCCAGTCAAGAGGTGACAGACATTGTAACATGGGACATAAAGTCACATCAGGGTTCAAGGCTGGGCTTTATTACACATTTTTAGCAGCTGTTGGATGGCGTATCAAGCCTTCCCCATTGTAACTACAACAGACATCCCAAAATATATTAAACACATAAACATTTTTTAATTCTACTAATGGAATTGTCCTGACTACCATCATGTGGAATCACCTTAAAACATCAGAAGGAAGAGCTTTTCTGACACTGTGCTTACTGTAATTTGTTGGGTTTTATTTGAATAAGAGATCTAGGAAGATGGCTCCTGGCTGAAATATTTTCCTGGAATATCAGACATGACATGATGGTATATTTAATTATCTCTTATTTCCCTTAAGTATTTATAGAACTGTACAAGGCAAGCTGGTGCATATCTATTAATATCCATATCTATCTATCTATTTATCTTTTTATCTATGCACACCCACTTATTTTATCATAAAGTAACTAAATAGATCACTTGCCTAAGGATATCCTATAAGACTACCTAAGAGACTGAGTTGTGAATCAAGGACAAATGCTGAACTCAACTGAACTGAATAATAACTGAAAGAAATGCTGAACAGAATGCTGAAGCAGCAGCTGAAACTGAATACTCATGAGGCCGGGGTGGTGCATGGCAAAGAGGCCACTGTTTGGGGAGCTGTCACCATGCAGAGAGAGTTACTGAAAGAGAATCTCTGCCTTCTGCTCTTAGCGTGGAAAAGTTTAGACAGAGCCACTCAGGTAGAACACCATACTTATAAACTTAGGTTCAGTTTAGAGGAGTGAACAGTTTCCTACTTGCTGAATAAAAGGTCCCCTTATAAGAGCAGGGCTAATCTGACAGTGTTTCTTTTCCCTAGGGAATAGAGGCAAGACAAAATCTTATCAAACTTGGCCTTTCTTAGCCCAATAACAGCAAAGGGCACGGTTGCAAAAACACTGCCTTCCAGGTTTCTTGCCAGCCTTTATTCAGTATTTGGCCCTACCTATCTACAAAGCTCCTTTGCTTTCCCTTTACAAAGCATAACTAATCAAAAATAAGTTACTTTAAGTATTTAAAATGTGATTTTTCTGGGCCTAGTTATCTTAGGAGTGGCTGGCACTTTGCCAGCAGTGATCACCATGCCTGACTTTCTGACAGGTGAAATGAAAAAAAGAAATGGTGCTCACTGAAGCAAAACCTCCCAGCAGTGGATGTTTACGGGAAGGTGACCAGAAAAAACCTGTGTAATCATCCAGTGTGACCTCTTGAATATTGCAGAATATTAAAGAACTGAAAGTAATCCAGAATATGACATTCTCCTGATTCCTCCATGTTTTCCACTGCTGTTTCACTAGCAAGTAGTAGCGTAAAAGAAGGATTCAGTCTCATTCCTGTGGATTAAAACTGCAGGAAAAATGCAGCACTGATGAAAACTACTGAAGAAATCGAACTGCTTGAGCTGAAGCATGAAAAAAATGTGTGTAAAATGATCACCTTAAATAAAATGGGAGAGAGCAAAAATATTCCTAAATAATTTGACAGCAATACAATCAACATATTAATACAACATCGCCAGTTCTTTCATCCACCCATCACAGAACAAACATTAAAAGTATCAGCTTAAGGTCTATAGTACAATGGTAATCTTCATTCTGACAAAAAAAAGAAGTCTCTGAGAACCCTTCACTGTTTCAAATTTACTAGGGACAGTCTTCACTTGTGGTTCCTAAATGCACCTCAGCTACCTGGAGGATTCCTTATGCTCGGATATTTTGTGCAAGTGTTAGCTAGATATCTGTGGAAAGTCATTCAAAGCTTCAAAAGGAGAATTTCCAGAGTAACATTTGAAAATAATTTCTTCTCTTTGAGAGGATTATTTAGGACAGCATGAAAACAGGCCTTTAAGAAATATGGTCAGCAGGATGACATGATACCGTGTTGGTCTTTGGCTAAGAAAACTAGGAAAAGGCAGAACATAAAAAGTGTTCTTTGTAATGTGAGCATTTGGGCCGAAGTGATAAATAGGTTTGTGGAGCTCCTCATGTTTCCTAAAGGCATCACACTCTACAAGAACAGCGTGTCTGTCAAGCAAAGTTGCTATGAATCAGACTGCAAAAAACAGAAAGAAAGACATTAATCTGCTGTTGCAGTTTTTCTATCTTTTTTGTAATTCCTTTTTTGTCTGTGATAAATTAAGAAGTATACAGGAAAAAAATATATAATAAAAACCAAAAAAATATATTTTGTTGTTAGAAGAGATTTTTAAATCCATTTTAAACTATTTCATCTGCTAAATAAATTGCCAAAGTTTATTCACTGTAGCAGATCAGACCCCAGAGTTTCCAAGAGAACTTTGCACCAATTTGACACAAAACCAGTTTAGCCTATTTTTTTCACAGTCCTTAAAGTGTTGCCTTAAAAAGATTTCCCTGAAAAATTGTGTCCAGCTGTTGCAGAATCCCTCTTGTCACATAAATTAAGTGCAACTACTTCGAAATATCTTTTGTAATTCTTCACTGCCTGGACATGGACTATATTTCTGTGGGACTTAAAGATATATATCCTCTGCTTTTCTGAGTATTGTGACAAAACAAAGAACCGAATTTTTTGTTTTCTGCTTCCAGAACCTTAAGCTTATTGCTGTCTGTATTTGTTCCACTTACTGTGGCATAACTGCTTCTGCTAAGGAATGATCAAGATATTCCTCAACACCGTGTTTCTCTAACATGTTCTTTGTCCAGGGATCACAGTAGGCTGATAACAATACTGAAAAAGAGATAAGAATCCCTTTTTAATAAAATTTGGCTGATTGGTGTACCAAATGAAAAGAAAAGAACATTGACAGCTGAGCAGAGCAGTTCATACTTCAAAGCATAAAATTTCCTTATTTTTGTAATATTTATAATTTCTTTCATGTTATATGAGAAGCTCAAATCCTACAAGTTCTTCAAATATCCAGAAATCCCATTAAATACCTTCTCAGAAAAGAAAGCTTACTAAACTGGCACAAAAGTATTGGAAATCATCCATCTTTTCAGCTTTTTTATTTACTTTTCTAATGCAATATCTCTTAGTTTCACCATATTTTTATGGACTATCAGAAAAAGAAACAAGTAAATTATCAAACACAATACTTTTCAAGGAATAAACCTTGAAAGACAGATAAATATTCTGCTACAGCACCAGAATTTTCTGCCTGTTAAACTCCACTCACCACAAGCAATAGTTTTGCACTTCAAGGTCACCTCCCTCCTCCCTTCAGGAGTCTCAAGTTTCTTCCAGTTAGTAGCTTGGCAACCCTGTCCATCTTCCTTTCCTTACTTACCAGCAATAAAGGCAGTGTTGGACAGTTTAAAAAAAAAAACAAAACAACCAAACCAAATCAAAACAAAACATGCAGTTCACCAAAAATATAAAAAATAATATTTTGAAGATATGTGTTATTCATTTCTGTAAGTCCTGGATTTTTTTAAATGCCAGCTTCAGTGAGAACAAAATGCCTTTCTTTTGTTCTCCATCTTCTAAGTAAAAACATTTAAATTTACTGGAAGCATGGGGAAAATCCCAAGTGGGATGTGTGGAGCAAGCCCCACCAGCTGACTTTTTTGGCCATTATGTTGCTCTTAATTTTTTAGTGAATCTCAAAATTAATCATGTTGCTGGATTTGCACACAATCTGTAACAGGGTGGCATTCTGGTTTTTGGGAGGAGTTCACCCCATTGCATTAGAATCTGGAGAGGGACTAATTGACAGATAATATTAGGAAAAGAACGCTTGAGAGAGAGTGCTCAGCTGACACGGCCAATTAATGTGTGACAAACTGGCAGTAGAACTGGGGATGGTACTTACTTTGGGAGGTTTAATTTAAATTAATGAACAGTGTCCTATAAGAAGGGTCAAAAAAGGAAACTTGCTGTACTATTTCTTCACTTGAGGCTCTTAAAAAGTTAGCTGACCCACAGATCTCCTGTATCTCCATTGCTGAGAGAATTGCAACCTTCTTTATTTTCACAATTTTTCCGTTTCTCTGTTTTTTCTGTCTCTGGCCTGCTGGCCTAGTTGTTGGTATGTTTTATGGTTATTTTTTCCATTTTTTTTCCTGTTTGCTTCTTAAAAACTATCCTACTCAATTTTTATCCTTTCTGCTCTGAACTTTACAATCCTTGTTCCAAGTTTTCTGTTTCCTGGCCACGGATCACATATGTTTCTTTTCTGCCATGCAAACAGCCATGGGAATAGGCGACTTGGGCTGGTTATACCCTATCTGAATGTCCCACATAAGCTACTCCAGCAAATGCCTGCATGAAGTGGTACTGTGGAATCAGGATTATGGTAGGTGACTTTCAGGGAGCAAACGATAGCTTTGCCAGCAGCTGCTGGAGCACATTACAGGGCGGTAGCTGGAATGTGTCCAGGGTCATGCAGATTTATCCACTCCCACGGCATTTCTCCACTGCTCTGCACATTACTCTCATCTTTCAACCCTCCCTGGGAATGCTGAACCAGCTCGGGGAGGAAAGATATTAAACATATATTTAGTGCTGCTGGAAGTGAAAATTACAAATGGGATTTTAATTTCTTTGCAAGTGCATTTTATTCAAAGTTTGCTAAAATTTTACAGAAAAAAAGAAAAAATCAAACACAAACAGTTAAAACCTTCCTATATCTTTGAGTAAAGTAATAAATTGCATCTTATGTGCATTCTATACTTGTACACTATGGATTTTTACGTGCACATGCTCACATACACATACATGTATGGATCACTTAGTCACTGAAACACAGGCACTTGTGTAATAGAGCACAACAGCTCTTCAACAGCACTGAAACACTTTGAAATTATATTTTAGAATAGAAAACTAAGGCAGAAGGGAAACTGCTAAGAGAGTTACAGGCAGAACGCCTCCATTTTGTTATCTAACCTGAAATCATTGAAGGGTGTGAAGAAAAGCATCTCTGCTCTTAGGAGCAGCATCCTGTAAAAAGAGAAACACTAAAGAAAATATAAAACCAAACCCTTTTTCAAAGAAACCTCACAGTTTTCTCTCTTTATTCTATTTATTTAGTTTCAATTTCTAATTGAAACTAAAGTGAGCCAGAACTTGAGCAAAATAAGAGGAGTAAAAAAGGGTAATCCACGAGACTGGGAGGCAGAGGGAGAAGGCAGGAAGCTTTTTGCACATATATATGGACAGGGAAAATAAAAGTCATTAACATTCTAAACCCATAGCCTATTTTGTAATCAGTTTTTCTATTCAGCTATCTACAGTGACTGCAAGGTGAAATGCAAATTAACACCACTTGTATCTCCTACGTCATCATTACTGATGTGTTGGAAAGAAACAGGTCAATAACTACACCTGTCCTAGGGTAGGAATCCTGTCCTGTCACTCACAGATGCTCCCTGCATCTTTGGTCTTGATCAGCAACACACACTGACGCAAGTGTCAACATCTGCAATGCATTGACTGCACTTCTGTTCCTCAAATAGGTTTCTGTACATTAAGGTCTTTCGTGCATGTACCCCTTTTCCCCTTAGCGATTTCCATGCTCACTTCTGTGATTTTTTGGTTTTCCCTACAACATTTTATCCCATCTTCCATTTCTATTTTAAATGAAATAGGCAATAAATTCAAATGGTTGCCTTAACTGTCATTAAATAAATGAGTTTTCAGATGAGCTTTAGTTAAGGGAAAGGGCTAGAACAATTCAAAAAAAGCAGTCAACTCTGCGAAGATCATATAGAACGTAGGATGGTGCCAGTGTCATGGTACAAGCAAGATAGAGGATGATAGGTTTGAAAAATAGTAGGGTGGAAATAATGTAAGACAGTCGTGGTGAGGCTGAAAACATTCATCAGATGGCATTCAGGAAGAGAAGAAATGAAGGGTGATATAATTAGAGATGGTAACTGGGATTCTGTCCTATACTACTGGGGCTATTATTTTTGTATAGGGGATCAAAGTATTAAAACGTTGCTGGGTTTGGATTTTTCTTCAGGAAACGAAATAAGTTGATAAATTGACAAAATTTCACTAATCTTTTTCTGCCTTGAGCAATATGAATGAAAAGAAGTTCAATGAAAAACTATGATGTCAATGGTTTGGGCAGCAAATGAGACAGAAATTACATCCATTGTTGCTTGAAATAGGAAAGTGTAGTTATTGTGGTACACCAGATGAAAAAAAAATTAAAATTATAGTAAATAAAGAAATAAAGAGACACTTCTTAATGCCACTCACTTTGCAGCACATATAAAAATAGTGCACAATCCCATTACATCTCAAGAAGATTTATCAGGGACATATTAACTATTATAAGAGTCTTATAATCCTGCATGAAGATATTGAAATGGATGGGTTTGAAAATTGTAGTTTCTAATTTTCTAAGGAAATTAAGGTTTTGGGCAGAATTCCATCAAGAAAGAATGATAACATGGGATACAGAGGAGGATGGTATGACTGTTAATACCAGAGAAATTAAAGTAACTACTGAGTAAGGGTTGGGGAAACATTCTTGAATGTGCTTGGTTGCAGAATCTTCCTACCTAGGCAATTCAGTAATCACTTATATTTCTATATTTATGAGGTTTTTAAATCCTTCAAACTATTTCTTTGAACTATATGTAGTAATAATATTGTTACTACCAATATAAAAAATAATTAATATCTATGTTACATGCATATATTAGAATGCAGGTTATTGAAAAAGCATGCCTGGTATCAAATGTGTGGAATTGCATGTTAAGATGATATATTCTATTCTCAAATGATTGAAATAAAAATTAATAACTTATTTTTTCTCCAAAGATTAGTATTTCATAGCCTTTTTACAGGAGAGGGAATGAGTACATAGGAAGAAAAATATTTCTAATGTCACAGGGAGTAGATTTCCATGACTTGTAGCTCCACTGGCATTCCCCCTCAATCTTCTTGCTTCTCCAGATGATTACAGATTAATGTTTGGATTTATGAATAGTTTCCATGCATAAAACTTTATTCATCATTGGATTTTGGCCACAAGTGATGCAACACCTAATTCCACCTGTACTATACAAACAATAGTGTACAAACCCTCCATGCTCTATATCTAGAACAAAAAAAAAGAGCAAACTAGAAAGTCTGTAAATAGCGTTTTGATTTTCAGCCATTATCTGCAGTTGTGTGATCATTTATATTGACTATAATTTCCCTCATTTCCCACAAATCAACTAAAGATACATATCTTTAAATAAAATATTCCTTTACTTTGACTGAAAAAAAATTGAATAAGACTGGTGGCTTTTATCAGCTATTTTCTGAAAAATTCAGCAAAACAACAATCAAAGGCTGGCAAACTGGTAAATCTCCCTTAACTTTTTACAAGTTAATAATTTTAATTTTTACAAGTTTTAAAACATGACTTCTTCTTCCTGAGCTGAGTAGAGAAATAGAGCACATATTCCACAGCCTTCATTCCATGTCTCTGCCCTAATAAGCCCCAGCCTGGGTCACTGCTTCCTTATATTACTGTGATTTGTTTATAATTTCCACAGCAGGTAAGCTGAATTTAGCAATTTGGTGCAAATGTGTGGATCAATAGATAGAAGCGGTTCATACTGAGGACTCTCTCCCACCACTGGGAGTTGGTCTTCAATGGATTTCTTCTTCCAAGGGAAACACTTCAACTACTCGTGATGGAAAACTTTCTGAAGCAAAGAGGCAGTGGCCCACACCAGAGACCTGAGAGCAAAACCCTGCCATGGTTTGGATCTAAAATTCCTCACTAAGTGTCGAAGCACTTTTTGAAAAGAGCTTCTGTTGATTTTCCTCCAAAATGAACTGAATTCTGGCAACAAAACCACGATGGAAACCAAGGCTGCTCTCAGAAAAAGGGTTTTATTTCTAAGCAGCACCACTGCTCTGAACCAGCTCGCTAATGGAAACACAGCTAAAGTCTACACAAAGACCCTCGGAAAGAATTTCTGCCAAGGTCATAAAGTAGACCCAAACTTGAGTGGAATACACCTTTCCTTATCAATATATCAATCTACTTTTTCCTTTCATGTCATTTGAAGATTCTTTGACAGGGCAGCATTCACCCTCAGTAGCTCTTCAGACAACACATAATCGGGCAGGGTGCTTGACAGAGCATGTGAGTGTCCTGCCATGGAAAGACCCTCTCATAGACCAGAAAAATGGGTCAACACAAATCTCACAAAGTTGAGCAAAGGGAATTGCCAAGTCTTGCATCAGTTTTTCTTTGTAGTTATGATCAGAAATCAGGTGCTCCACGTATAATTTTAAAGTAAACAAATAAATAGAATTCAGTTTGAATTTACACGGATTTAAGAACTGTAGTAGAAAAAAGAAAGAAGGTAATAAAGTTTGATTTTTTTAATCTTATGTATTTTATGCAAAATAAATGATAAGACATTAAAAACATCTGTTATAATATACTGTGATTAAAATATAGTTAGGTAATGAAATTTGCCCTTGACAGAAGTAGTCCAACAAGTTCAGGGTCAAGAGAAGGGAGATGGTGAGGGGAAGAACACACTCTAAAGCACTGTAATGATTTCCTGTGGTAATTGGAAAATTTTAATCAAGAATTTTAAAATGTTTTCCTGTTATAAAAACTATTTAGGTATCTTTTGACACCGGATCAATGTCATCCTACTGATTTTTCACAAAATAAGAACACAGTGATGTTTCTCCTGTTATTCCCAGATGCAGATCACATACAAAAAAGTCATATATGGCATGTGTTATGAGTGATTACAGCAAGTTTAACAGATCCCCTTATATGATAAAATATGATAAAATTCAACTGTCTTTGAAAGGGGCTGTAAAATTATCCATTACTGAAGGAATGGAAAAAGAAAAAAAAAAACAAGAATGGCTTTTAATGAACCGGAATAAACTGTTCTGACATGGCTTTCAGCTGCAGGTGGGTCTCGGAGCAGACAAGGTTAACAGTGGTAATATCAGCCACGACTGAATCAAGTGAAAGTCAGAAGGACATAACTGTCAAGTCAGAGATCAGACTTGGTAAAGCCATCTCAAAATCTGGAGAAAGACATGAAAAGGGGAAAGTATTTTAGAATAATTTTAAAGGAACGTGAAGCCTTTAAGCCAGAAACAATAATTTCACTGCATAGCATGACCTTTTTCATGACTCAGACTATCAGTGTCTTGCACTTCTTATGAAGTCTATGCATGAAAGAATGGTAGAAAATTTAGAGATTGTTTTCCATCAAAGCAGTTAAATGTGTTTGATAAGTAAGACTCATTTCAAAATACACTTCTATGAAGCAATGAAAATGTACAGATGTAGATATTCTTCAAGGTAACCTGACCCCATGCTCCCTTTCATGCTGTTTTGCTGTACTCTCTCTGTAAGCAGCACTGCAATAAAGTTTTTGACAAACCTACCAATTAGTGTGATACCATGTCCCCAGATTTTGTACTCTCGTCCATCAAAACCAGCACATGATCAGACTGGGCTCTCATGTGGAACATATCCCCCTGTTCCCTTAGCATGGAAACAGGAGTGAAGCAGAGTGCAGAACAGCCAGCATCTGTCAAGTCTTGCCTGATACGAAGGTATGAGGTGGCCAAGGACAGCAGTAAGAGCATCACAAGCACTCTTTGGCTGTGTTTTATGGACACGGTGGAAAAGTCTTGTTTGTTCTCTCTGGAAATTTTCACACTTTCACTAACAGAATTTGTCCCATCCAATCCTATTCCAAAAAGTCCTTGAAAGTTCATATCCAAAATAGAATATAATGAAAAATACCCATGCAAGAGCCAGCTGTCTTGGATGTGTCACTGATACCCCAAACTACCCGTGTGCTGTCTGTCACCTTGATTCGTTCACAAAGCAGTGGTTCCCCAGCTTCTCATGGACTCACACCAGCCCTTTCCATAAAGTAGTTCACTAAACAATAGCAGATCTGATTGGTGAGGCTCTCACCATTGCTATTATCTGGTGGGGTTTTTCAAAGGCTCTTTGAAGCTCAGAATTAACATGTTTCCTTTGCGGCATCCTTAAGAGTCATAACCTAATAGACTGTAACTCCTGTCACCACAGTACTAAAAGCCTACCTAGTTTCTGCACTTGCATGTGTAATTAGGGCTATCAGTCTCTTTAATTGCCCTCCACTAAATAACCCCCTCTCACTTGATCTAGTATTTTTCTTCTGGGACTTTCTGCCTGCTGGTATTGACAATGTGCAGCCATCTCATCAGGCTGACATACCAGGGCTGCAGGAATATCACTGGTGACTGCCATTTCATGCTTCATTACAGCTGTGCATCTGAAATCATAACAGTAATTAGCAAACAAGTCTCCTCTACACCTGCCTGAACGATGCAAAATAAGATCACTGGCAGGCTGAGCACAGCCAAATTAAAGCACTTTACCATACAGTTAAGTGGTCAATATAGGGGCCTTATTCTGCCTATCACAACTGTACCGTTTCGCTCTTGTAAACTCATCATTTTAGACAGGTGTATGGATAAGATTTATCTTGCTCCTGTTTTGCCCTAATAGCATCTTTGCAATAGATAATTTTACATGTGATTTGGTTAATAGTTATTGTAACATGATCGGTAAAACAACTTGTTCCTATAGTCACGTATTCACCAATACCAAAGTATTTTCAATAATTTTTAGTCAGAAGCAGTTCAAATAAGTCCACAAGTATCTCCTGTGTGTCTATTCATATACCAGAGAAGGAATAAGGGACTTTCCCCACATTTGCATACATTAAAAATGATATCCCTGTTAATTCCATTTACCCATCCTTTAATAAAAGAATTTGAAATATATCCTACAATCTCATATAATTTAACCTCAGCATGGCTGCAGAAAATTGCACGAGTCATCACTGCCATTTTTCAGGTTAGCACTGGGGTACCAAGAGTCTGTGACTTGCCTTAGGTATCAAAGTCAGGCTCTAAGACAGAGCTGGGAATAGACCTTAGATTTACAGTCTCATAGCCCAGTGCTCTGACTGAATAAATCTCTACTTCTGCTTTATCCACTGTAGGGAAGACTATAGTGCCCTAGCCTGCAAAAGGAACTTTCAGGAAAAGTTGTATCTGTTAAGTATTATCTGTTAGATGCTTTTTTTTTCACAGCATCTGTGGTTAAGAGTCATTTCTGTTATGAGCACCTTCACAAAAGACTACTTCTAGAAATCTCTTGATCCCACAGTGATTATGATAAGGATACTAAAAAGGAAACAGATGAATCTAAAATGTCAAATCATTCTAAAATCTGAAGTCTAAATTTTTCAACTTCAGAAGAAACACCTTTATCTTAGAGCATAGCAAATACATGAACAGTTATTATGTAGTCCTGGGGTAAAGAAATCATTCCAAGTGAAATCATTGTTGGATTTCCTTTAATATTAAAAAAAAAAAAAGTTAAAAGCTCCCATCACCAACCAAAATAAACAAATAAAACAAAACTAAACTAAACTCAGAAGAAGTTACAATTTTCTACAGAACTTGAAGACTAAAAAATTTGTCCATCTTCCATAATATTTTACATTTGGGATTCCTCACTGCTAGGAACAATATGTTGAAACCAATGAACCTCCAAAGACAGGTGCTTTTCTACAGTCACAAAGAGAGCAAAAGGTGGCTACTACCTCCTCATGCTGTACAATCTAAAGAAACAGACCAGCTATAAAAAATGGAGGGGACTTTATGCCTCAAAAATATTAATGAAGTCCTTTCCAGTAGCCTTTGAAAGGACACACTTCTTTCTCTGTGACTCCATTGAGTTTTCTTGACATACAAAGAAGAAACCACAGCTTTGTCCTTCTCTACCCCCTTGAGCTGCTGCTCTCAGCTGTGGCAGGACTCAGCCACATCAATGTATCTGCCCTGCCTCAGTGCAAAAGACAACAGAGGGAAGCAAAGTCTTTTGTACGACCTCCTTAAGACCCCACAGAGCACAACACAAGCACTCTGTCACAGTCCTGAGGTTGTAGCAATGAACCTTGTCAGGATATTGCCCCGCTGTAACTTCTGGTTCCCGTGAGAGGTGGACATGTGCTTTTATGTTTTCATCACCCTAAGAATGCTGAAATCATTAAAACGAAGCAAAAGCCACGCATTTTAGACAAAACAGACTTCTCATTTTTGAAGTAATTTTCCAGCCAGAGAAATCCATGCACTTTACCAAGGGATTTATCAAGAAAGCAATGGGTTATGGCAGTATTTGCTGTCTTTTTATACTTTTAAAGGGAAGGATATCTATACCTGCACACCGTGAATATATTTAAATTTGGATTCACATCAGCCAGAAAAAAATAAATTAAGAAAATAAAGGAGCCAAGAGTGAATATTTATGAAGGAAGTCAACCCATAAATCAAATTATTTAAGACAGACTATACAATCCTTCTCTTAACTGGTTTTTCTCTTTGAAAGACACTTGATTGCATGGTCTTCTTTTATTCCAGAAATATCTAAGAAAAGTTGTCCAAAACCCAATGCCCTCATTTCACAAGAGCTGTACTACCTCACAGCAAGGGAGGATGGGGATTTGCCTGCTAAGGGGACACTGAATTAGTGGAAGCCACAAGGGAACTACTGTTCTCCTCAAGGTCTCTGCCTGGCAGACTGGCCCTGGCTCAGGTGGTTTTGCCTCTCAGTGAAATCACTGCAAGTCCCTGGGATGTGGTGAAGTGCATTCCTGCCACCACACCAGTGAATCAAACCACGCAAGGATGTCTCACAGCCCTGATCCTGCCCATGGCCCCACTCCCCCTGCTCTGGGTCAGGGCAGTGACAGTCTGAACAGCCAGGACAGCACGGCTGTGTGTCCAGGACCCTGCAACACGACCACAGCATGACTGCAGGGGCCAATATTGGGAAAAGGGGGAAGTTACACTTCTTTGGCAGTTTTTATAAGTCCTTATCTTCCCTTTTCTCCCCAGCGCAACATCTGGATGCAGCCAAACAATATTTAGATGAGCAATCCCGGAGTCCCAATGCACCAAAGTGACATTGGGCGCTGTTAGCTGTCTTCATAACTTCTCTGCTCTCCAGGAATATGTGGGTGTGTTGTCAGAATATGACAGCAATAACAACTTCACCTTAAGGTTCTCAGTGCAAGAACACCTCCACTAATGTGATACAAGAAGCAATTCATTATCTTCAGTGTGCTGTTCAAGGGGCCAGAGAGCCCGGCGCTGGAGGCTCTCTCTGCTCAAGCTGCGTGCCAAGAGGAGCAACAGCATTTTACACCTGCAATGCCTCATTCTGCCTGGGGAAAATGGATCCATGGGAGGCTGGTGAATCAACCCCTGTAAATATGTCTTCGAGAAGAGCTACATTTAGGGGTTTTATGCTGAAAAAGCTTGATTTTCCTATGCTATACAAAGTTTAATCCTTCATTCAAAAGTCTTGCTCTACTCACCTATAAGACAGAAAATACCAGCTAATGCAGTGCCGCCTGATAAATGATGACAGCAATTAGATTGCTTAAAGATTTGTTCTCCTGAGGAGGCTCCAATGCTGTAATCTACTCTCTCCTTGAGATCTCTTTGCAGAAAGCCAACTTGCCTGTCTAAACCAAATCTATTGATTATCTGCAGCAATATAATAAATGAAATTAAAAATAACTTGACTCTAAGGGAAACAAGTCAAGAAAAAAAATCTAAGTAAAAGATTTCTGTTGAAAATATTTCTGGATTTCCTGGGGATGCAAGAGAATTTGGTATAAACTTTAGATTTCTGACCAAAATATTTTTGTTTCTAAGTTACTTTATACTATTTCTATCATTTTAGAATTGTCTCACTATCATTGAAGCTGAAATAATATATACAACTTTTTGGTTGTATACATTCCTTACAGTTTCTGGGATGTCTTTAATAAGCCAAATATATTGCAAAGATTTCAGGGAAGCAAGACAGCCCTTTCTATCCACAGATCATTTACCAGAGTTATTCAGCACGTTCTATACTTTGAAAATAAAAGGTCATCTGCTGGATAAAGGAATGGTGTTCAAATTATTTAGCTGATTCTGAGACATGACCATAAATATCATCAGTTAGATTGTGAAATGCTTCCTAAGGGATTTTAAATCTGTGAATGCAGAAGAAATTTATATAAAATCTATGATTGACCCAATATTCATTCGTGATGGTTATATGTAAAGGATACAGCTCAAAACTGCTGAAAAAGTGAAAGTTTGTTTTATTTTAAAGGAAGTCCACATATTAAAAAAATCTATGCTTATAGATGTTATAAGCATATTATATGCTATATATATTAAATGCTATTCTCATATGATATGCTGTATAATGTGAGAAATTTTATATATGCAGAAAAAGTTAAATGTGCTTCTGCAACCTGTGAAAAGGAATTAAATTGTTTCCTAAAGCAGAAATCATTAATGTCATTGGTGCAATTGATATACACAGGCAACTTCGAGACTTTAGAGACAGAAAATTTTCAGACTTGTTCCTTTAATAGTTTTTAATTTTTGTTTCCATTTGCCTGATCTCACATTTATTAAAGCCTTTGAAGCAGTTTTCCTATGAAAAACTGATTGAAATTTCTTTAAAACTTACAGTAGGTCTATTCCAGTAAAATTCAGATTTGCCGATTTGTTGATCTATAAGATGAAGGTCCTGACAGAAGCTATGAGTTGATTCATCCTGTGATGTGCAAGGTTGCTGACACAGACAAACTCTCTGGATGCTGGAGGAGGGCAAGTCATGCCCCATTCTACAGAAGCTCCAGCTCACCTCATCCCAACAGGGTGAGTTAAGGATATTGTTTATTCAATAATTCACTGCTTCAATTGCACTGAGCATGTTATACAGCATGGATTTTAACTCAGGGTTTTGTTTGCGTTCTCAGGCCACCAGCACAGCACATCACAGTCTGTACAAAAGCTGAGTAGGAAATGTCAGATGCTGCCTATCAGCTGTTTGGTAATACCTAGCCAGTGCTTCTCCTCCATTTACCTGCTCTCCTACAGAGCTTTATTCACTGAAACAGAAGCTAATAAGACCTATTAGGGCACTCATAAATAAAATCAGCACTCCAGTGACTGGACAAGCTGCTGGCAATCCTATGGAACTTTTTTTTCTCCACAGTATGTACAAAATTTTTTATCAAGGGAAAATATTTCAGAACATGAATTAGTTTTTCCTTAGGTCAGTAGCACCGAGTTCTCCCCCATCTTCCCAGCCTTGCGTTTAATAGCTTCAGTGGATCTGGGACAGGTCCCCAGTGCACAAGTGCTGTATCCTGATGTAGAGCTGCTTCAGCTGCTTGCCTGTACATTTGTCTCTGAATCGTGCCTGTCAACTTGTCACTGTTTACTCTAATTAAATCCTTATGGTTATTCTATACTCATCTTCGGTCCCAAAGACCCTCTTTTGTTTTTCAAAACTTGCACAGATCTAATTGGAACTTGAAATACTCAGTGTGGGAGTTCAGCACTCCGCACAAATGTTGGTTCTTATCTTCACCTCTGGGAAGTTTTACCTCGAGTCCGAATAGATGAGAAACGCCTGCTGATGCTGTTTCAAGATGTTTATTTCTTCTTATCTCTAACTGGCTCTCAGCTCCGGCTGCACATCTGATACCAGCCAAAACCAAGCGGGGACTGCCCAGTCTTGGGCCATCCCTGTCCTTTTTGTACCCCTTCCAAAATACAACCATTTTTCACAATGTATTTATTATTTACTATTTTATACCAATTAATTTGCATCTATTCTAAACACGTAATTTCTACCTCTTTTTCATTCTACCAATCATTTTATGCCACAATTACTAGAGAAGATGGAGGAGAAGGAAAAGAAGAAGAAGAACAGGGTAACACCCAAAATCCTCCATCTTAAACCCTTCGTCCTCATATTAAAAATCCTAAAATCTACTTTTTTAACCTTGTAAAATACTAAACTACTACTCATTTTTACACTCTCGTGGTTTGCACTGATTCTTGCAATGTTGGTAACTTTTCCCATGGGCTAAGGTCAAAGATAGTGCTGAGTTTTTACCAGGGTCTGGGACCCCCTTGCTGGGGCTCCCAACCACCCAGGACAGCCCGAGGCATGCCCTGAGCTGCCAAGGCAGCCAGAGGTGTGCCTTGGACTCCAACAACTCAGGATGGAAAAGTAAAAGTGCACCTCCTAAGAAAATCTCTTTACTGTTTTCAGTAAACAGCTTCCTCTCCTTGTTGACTCAATGACTGACTGACAGGCAATATTTTTGAATGAGGACCATATCTGTAGTCTCACCTATATGGCTCTTTTACATTTTTGGGTTTTGTCTCTCCTTATTCCCCTGTTCCCACAACAATAACGATACTCTCTGAAAGGAACGAAAAGTGAGTCCAGATTCTCGATATTTTTATGTAGACAAGTTCTTCATATGGTAATACTTTGAAAAAGTGGTGTAAGCTAATGTTTTATTGAAGTACTTTCTTATAAACTAGGAAAAGATAAAGTGGCTAGTTTAATGAAGGAAAATTAAATACTAAATGAAATCCATTTGTTTCTTCTTAACAGATTCCACAAACTTCTTAGGTGCAAAGCAGTCTTGGCTTTTTCCCCATAGAGTATTTCAGTTTCCATACTTGGTTTCGTTCTTTTATTTTGGTCATCTTTCTCCTTCAATAATTTTTGCATTATTTCATAAAATACTCATCTGGGTTCCCAAAATGTCTTACTTTGCTAACTCATCAACTCACACTTCACAAATAATGGTTTTCAGCTCCATTGGTCATGCTGAATTGCTGTAAGCCTACAGTGTTCGTGGCTGTGGCATCAAAATATATTTGCTCATTTGTTATATATTTCATGAAATAAATTAGACTGCTGCATAATGCAATGTATCTGTTTTATGCATCATTGTGTCCTTTATACAGATTGAACTTGTCTGAATATGGAGAGATTTGGTAAGTTAACAGCCTCAGCATCTGAAAGCCTGCAAACTCATTTTTATACACTGAAGTAATGTGAAATGGCAACGAGCAGAAAAAGAACAACTGGGCACAGTTCTAAGAGAAAGAAATTACTTTCTGAGAGCTTTTTGAATCGTTAAATGCAGACTTCAGGGTTTGATTTTTTTTCCTTCTTCTCTGCTTTCTGAAAATGGGAATACGGGGTTTCTTGGATCTGTGGAAACTTAAATTGCTGCAGATCTGCTTTAATATTTGTGAGGCGACAGCTCTACCCACCACATGAGAGTTTCAAAGGTTCATTTAACAACACTATAGCAACCAGTAAATAATTAAACACAGTGCTCTGTCTCCAACACCAATGCTAAAGAGATGGGGATAATGAGAGGCTCCTTGGGCAAAGGACACGGGTTACATTAAATCATTCTAATATTATTTTTCAAGTGGATATTTCTTACTTTCTTTCATTTCAGCTGTTCTCTTTTAACTAAAGCACATCGACATACATGTGGAAGGTACATCCTAATGTCAATGAAATAAGAAAGGCTAAATTCTGCCTGTGGAGAGATATTGGGCACTGACACCAGCTGAGGGAAGTTTGAGGGCAGATGTAGCAAGGTTGGCTCCGCTAACCGGTGGAAAATGTTTTAGCTGAAGTGTCTAAATTGATTCTGTACAAAATTAACCCTGTAGGTGATCCCCTGTAAACATGATCCTTGGCTGCTCTGACAAGACAAGGGCTGCACATGCACCTGGAGTGACTCCTTGTATCCGAATTGGTTCCTGTTATGCTGGTGACACCAGCCACAACAATTTACCTTGTCTACAGAATGAAAGGCAGTGAGTCAGAAAGAAAATGCATTTTGGTGGGGCCTTTGGCCCCATTCTTTGTGAAGACAGTGCAATTATGTAACAGTTGGTTTACCTCAAGAGGGAAGTTGGCAGCTCACTAATGCAGAGCTTTCTCCTCAAGGCCGTCCAGTGAAGTGCCATTGGGAACATCATTAGAGTTTGTACCTGTCCTGAAGGAAAGGTGCCTTCTCTGCACCTACCAGGCAGGAGGGGGATATGGATAGCACCAACGCCTAGAATGATGGTTTAGAATGAAATTTTAAAAGAACAGGTCAATTATTGGATAGTTAAATAGTTTTTCCAATGGTTTTTACTGTACATAGATATGCTATTATGATGTTATCAAGAAAGGTAGAGGTGAGGGGATTGAGTTCCTAAACACACAGGATGTCAGGTAGTGAAGATTAGTTCTTCTGACAGCAAGAGAGGTGAGTCAGAAAGACCCAGCTTAGAAGATTTTTAGAAAGAAGATATGAAGATTTGTAAGGTGCATTTGAATTTTACATCTAACAGACTGACTTAAACAAGAGTAAGAAGTTCAAAAAGTGATCCAATTCTTATTTTTCTCACAACTATCTGTTAAAAAGAAATGTATGGTTTTCTCTACAACATTTGGCCTGCAGGACCAAATTTTTCATCCAGCAAACCAAAAATAAAATCAAACTGAGAGACAGGTAAAGCATGTAAAAATTACTATATAAGACAGGCTATTAAGGTTTACTGCAGGCTCACACAATTTTTTCCATAGATTATCTATTTTCCTTCAGTGGATAAAATTTGTCGAACATTTGCAATGGGATGATGCACTCTGACTATGTAAAGAATCTAGAAAGAACATAAGGCAGAATTCTTTTTTCTTCCACAGGGGAATTGGAAAGGGATGATGGACTCTGCCTTCAGAGGCACATGCTCTTTGCCATAAACAGCAGAGCATCCTGCCTGTGTGCTGTGGGTTTGAGATGATGAAGGAGGTGTAGTGCTGCTGCTCAAGGAGCAAATCAGCTATCCTTGTTTATGGGTGACAATCAGCAGCTTATCCACAATGTTAGAATCTTGCACCTCTGGAAAAACATGTTATAGTGGCTGCTGACTTCTGATTTCTTGTAATTTAACTCACCAAAAGCTGACAGATTGATTGTTTAGCGTCGGTTATTAACTTTTACAATTCCAGCAGCTGTCATGGACAATCATGTAATTCAGAAATTTTGAATACTTCAGGATTCTTTTGGTCTTTGAGGGAAGAAAAAACATATATAACTTGTCCCATAAGTTAATGACATGTTAACAGTGTGACACCTTGCCACAGGGTACAATGGATGAGACTGACATTCCTAAATAACATGGTCATTTTCAGAGCACTGATGTCTCTGAAAAGAAGTCCATCTAACCACACATAAATGCAAGCCACTTTCAGAATTACCTGTCCATCCTGGTAATTTATAAGTCACGTTTTCTACTGACGGCAAAATTTGTGTTGTCTCCTCTGTTTACAAATGCTAAGGTAACCTGAGCCTTGGGGTTTAACTAAACCTGATTTAGTAGACTTGAACTTCAAAAGCAAGACATTAGACATCTGTTTCTGCAATTTAGAAGGCCTTTATTATGTTAAAATGCTGTTGATTCTTCTGGTTTTTCAGCCTTTACAAGAATCCCAACGAGTCAAAGGGATGAAGGGGAACATCGGTGAAATGCAGAGATTCACACAAGGAGCTTCCTGAACAGGTACCAACTGCTAGGTATTAACAGCCAAGCTGGAAAGGAGAGTATTTCCTCTCAAATTTCATGCTTTGGTCTCCCCCTGTATTTAAATTCCTTTTTTTTTAATATAAAATGATTTTTTTCTCTACTTGTTGTCCTTTCAGATGATTCATGTGCAGTTTGTCTTTGCTCTGCGGATAGAATAGACCGATATGCTGTACAAAATGAAATAAGCAACATGTCAGGAAAAAAGTAGACTAAACATGGATGAAAAACCTGAGGGAAAACTTGTCTACTGTGAAGTATTCCCACCAGATATCATTAAACTGTACAATACAAATCTCTTTTATGAGCCTTGCAATGTAGAATATGCTTAAAAAAGAAGAGCTAACATTTTCTTAGATTAAGATCTTATCTAAATCTTCAAGTCTGTGCTCAGGGTATGGAGCTCTCTTCAGGTGCCTGCAAAGGAAGTCTTGATCACAGTGGCAAATAGTGAAATGAGAGAGGGAATGAAACATTTAAGATGATCTTCACTAAAAAATGGAATTAATTCTTCATTACATTATTAATTCACTGCTGAGCATAATTAATTTATTGGCCATTAATGCTGCTATTTGCATTACCATTGGGTCTCTGGATAAAAGCACAATGTGACTCTCCTAACACATTTCAAATGCTGTAATCAGACAGTGAACTGCTCTTCAACAGTTCTATCCAGATTTAAGCCATGGATTATTCTGTCTCTCTAAACTGCTTTCTGAGGTTGGTAAGAACTTAAAAGACTGCATTAATTGCTTTGAACAGGTCTGATACAGGACAGCAACAAAAAAGATCACTTACATTCTAAACACATCTCTGTTTATAGGATACCTGAGGCTGTTTCTAAGTCATTTGCCCTCTTGCTGTTGGTCCACTGCTTAGAAGACCCCACATTAAAATACCTCTTAAGCTCTGTTTTCACTACTCAAGATGTGGACAAATTTGAGAGAGACCTATGCACACAGACAAATTCCTCACTTAGAGAAGAAAAAAGCTGTAGATAATGCAGAGAAGTTTGAGAACCTGCACTTGTTTGACGATATCTTTTCTCAACACAGATGTTCCATTTTTCACTATCAGTATATTTATGGGATTTCACATGTTCCCCCACTGTTACAAGGATTTCCACATATGTGGTAGGAGGTGGAAGGAGAGAAATTTCAACCAGAAGAACTTCCTGAGAATTTGGGTCTCAAGTATTTACTCCTTCCTTCCCCAGACAGTAATAAAGAATTCTCGAGTCTGAAATAAAGTCACAATTGTTCTCCTGATATTGGAGTATGCTAATATTACACCTTTACAGTCTTATCTAAATGAGCTCCCTGAATTGCATAAATAATATTGGCAATGATATGTAACGAAAGAAATCAAATTTGGTCTCTCTAATCAGTGTTAGCTTGGAAAGTCCAATGAGTCAAACAAACAATCAATGAAAAAGGCTGATCTACGTCACTTCAATCAGGGACAAACTGCATCTGAATCAGAAAACTTAGTTTTCACATTGTTCCTTTTGAGGGGACAATCTTCACAGGTAATCTGCAGACGACATCACTGAAGAAATCCAGACAGAGCAGAATTCCATCATCAGAAAGTATTACAACATAATTTCCTTGAATTATATTAAAAAAATCATTGATTTTTCCAAGAAACTGCTAAGCTCTTTTGAAGGAGGAAGTCTAGTTAATTATATTTAATTCTGTTAGCCATTTCAGAAGAGAGGAAAGGTATTTTTTCCACAGCGTAGATGTTTAATAATGAGTACTGGTACTTCAAAAACCTTAAGGTGCAGTGCACACAATTTCATACAAGAAGGGCACCAGGCCACAGTAAGATGAAAAATGTGGGGGAGAAATAAGTTTAGCTTATAAATAGGTGTATTTTTCTCTAAAACTTTGTTGCTGGTGAAAGCTATTTTATAATTGCAGCATACATCTTTTTACTATGTTGCATTAGATGTCAAAAGGCAGAGTTAGACACCAGATGATAGTTGTCAGGTGAGTTTAATTTGTCTTTCAGTGTCTGGCTCAACTTTGTTTCTTTATGATATAAAGGCATTTGAGAAATGTGACCGTAAACATTTGACATAAGATCTAAAATGACAGACTAAAATTGCTTCTGCTTGTTTTCCAGCTTCTGTTTGAATGCACAAATCTTCAAGAAATAAGAGTAGACTGCTTCCCCCAAGGATTCTCTTCAAGTGTTGCTTTTATGCTATGACAGATGCGAGAAAAAATGAAAGATTCCTCCCAGGACCAAGACCATTAATGAGACGGAACCATTCAACTCTAAGTCACTTTTTGAAACACCACACAGGATCAGGGCTCAAGCTTTTCTACAAACTGATGCTCATTCCCTGACTTTTGTGAAATGAGGTGCTGGCTCAGCCCAGTAAGCTGCTTTGATGTGCATCACCTAACTTTTGACATAGTCTGATCCTATTGCTCATTTGCCTGCTTTTAGGGGTTCCTTCATCCCCCTTCCAGACTAGAGGCCTGCTGCACACTGTGATCACAAGTGACATGCTTTGTCTGTAGTCTTTTAAGGAAAATGCTCGTGCAACCATGAGGCAAATGTAAGTTATTATTGAAAGAATTGTCAGGGTAGTGCACAGCTACAACTCCACCATCATAAAGACATCTGATGTTAGCACTTCCATCATAGAGGGCTTTGCCCTTTTGACCCATCCTTTCCTACACAGAAAATCCATTCCTGGATTAGACTAATTGTAGCTCTCTGGAGACTGAGCCACACTGATGGAAGATGTTGTCTGTTCTGCAGATGAACACCAGTTTGGATATTCTAGACTACTGCTAGAATGCTTTCTCTAGTACTAAATCAAAAGTTTTGTCTAGAAGAATGGTATTTCTATAGGCAGAGCAGCCAAGCCATTGTCCCATTTTCAGCTGCTTGCAAAGTACCAGCTGACACACAAGCCTTTTTGTGTAGTGGCAGATCATTTTGCAGTCCTAGGAAGGGCCACAAAACCGCATTTTGCCTGTGAATGGACAAAGAGGAGGAAAACAGGCTTTACACATATTCCCCACATGAAACAAGTGGAAATGTAAAGGGTAAAAGAGCACAGGTGATAAAGGGAGCAGGAAAAATCATGAAGAGAATAAGAATTAATGAGACAATGTAACAATGACATAATGAGAGAGAGAAAGACAAAACGAGGACCGAGAGGGAGTTGAAATAACGAGAACTTAGCAAACCAGAGCTAAAAAGATGGACAAGAGAAGAAAAGCAGCAAGATGTAAGACAGGATCCCACCAGAAACACAGAAATGCGTAAACACTGGATGACTTTAAATTAGAGTTACAGAGTTCCAGGTTTTTCTCTTCTCATGTTTAGCAAACAGGCATGGAGCCTAAAGGCTGACTGCGCACATCTCCAGCGATGATGATGATGAGTCCAGAAAATCCACTTTGATTATATTGCAAATTACCAACTTTCTATCATTAAACTAATAATCATAGCTGGAGCAGTCAAGAGCGTTTACAGAACTTAGGGGATTCCTTATGTGAGGTGAAATAATGGATAAGTTTAGGAAATCATTTTAAAGTACAAGCTGAAAAATAATCTTAAGGCTGCTAAGTCAAACATTCGGATGATACCACATATATCCAGCTTGTAAATTATTAAATAGTATTTATTTAAATGATCACATACTGGTTTTCTCTTCCACTTTATCCATACCTCCTCCAGAAGCCAAGTGTGCTTTTTTCAACATAATGATAGAATGCACAAACAAAAAAAGCTCTCCCAGGTCAGATGAGCAGTCTGTCATGCCGAGCCTTGGACACACCAAGTGCCAGTGAGATAAGCAGCATAAGGAAAGCTGTGAGCCTGGTCACCCTCCAGTCCCCTTCACTTCATCCTCCCCCATTGCTTGGTGCTCTAGGGATAGTTGGGGACACATCCCTGCCTTCCTTATTTAATATTCAGGTATGGACTTACTGTCCACAGAGTGGAATAGACATCTGGAAGTCATCTGTCTCTGTCTGAGGGCAGGATTAGCTTTCCTTGACAGATACATATCTAATGTATTCAAAAAATCCCGGGTGAGGAGCTCTCCTGAGTCTTTTCTAATATGATCTACTCGCTCTGCTTACCTTCAGAAATATTTTCCTGGTATTTAACCTAACCCTCCTTTCTTGTATTTTAAGTCATTATTTCTTAACCTTCACACCATCAACGTTGCAGTAAGCTTTTCTACCTTTCCCTGCACTCCTATGGAAGTAATTTGCAGCAAGCTAAATAAACTATCTTAACGTAATAGTTGAAGTGAGCATCAGCAACAACAACAAAAGATAACATGCTTTAAGCTGCCTGCACCATGGGCAGTGTGTCTACACTCACGTGAGTGTACCACGGAATGTTCTCTGGCACTGGGGCCGACGGGGAGGGAACGGCCTGTGTGTACTAAACACACAGTCTAAAAAGCATCATGGCCAGCAGCAAAAGCAGTGCTGGCTACAGCTGTAATACCTGATCAGCATAGGGAGTCACATTCTTTGCCCTGGTGGGGTTAAATTTACTGCTATTTATTCTAACCTGTGCAAATCAAAATAGTATAAGGAGGCCAGCAGTGATACAGCCAACTGAAGTATCATATTTTTTTTATTTTTGGTTTACTTTATTGATTACAGAATGCTGCTTGTTCACATTCTGGGCCTCTAAGTACCTTATGGAAAACAGTAGCATTCATATGCACAAATATAAACCTTGATTTGTGTGCTTTCTTTTCTCCCAGTTCATTTCTCACAACACAGCTTTTATCTGTGCCTCCAGTCTCCCTTTGTTTTTAAACTTGTTTTTCATCACTTTGCAGTCCCAACCTCATATAATTTTTATTTCTTATTTTTCAGAATTTCTAAGAATTCATCTTCTATTGGACCTTTCCACTGAGTCCATGCAACATGCCTGTGCAACTTCCACAATGGGCTTTTAACCCTTTGATGTCTTCTGAAATGCAGCAGCATATATGGTCTGAATGCTGTTTTCAACAGTATTGCAGTTTTCTGGCTGAACACAGGTTCAGCTGGTCCCAGCACCCTCATTTAGTGTGCCCTGCTCCAGTGGCACAGGAATCTGTACGAGGTTCTTTTCTGTTTCTTTTGTTAAGTATTTCCTCCTCCGTGTTCACAGCAAAGCCTCTTTGCCACTATATCATTGGTAGTCCTCTACCCTTTTCCATTCACTCGCTCTACCAAAAGCAATTTCCTTTCCCAATCATCAGATAATATTTATGCATTCAAATCTATGAACAATAATAGAAATATCCCATTTCAAAAGCAGAGAGGCCAAATAGAAAAAATTAATCTGTTTAGCTTGGTGGGAACTTCTTTCTGTAGTGTCTCGTCCTTCAAATACCATTTCAGCCCTAGTTTAGCGTTTCTCACTGAGCAAAGAGTTTGTCTATCAACTGATAACATGAAAGTTTGAAACTTTTCATATCCAGCCTAGATAGTACCTTATAAGCAGTCCCTCAGCTTATAGGAAGAAAACATCAACAGAAATACAATTTATCTTCTGCTTATCACCCGGGGGTGTTCTCAAGCACTCTGGAGCAGATCTGCAGCTCACCCATGGGCAGAGCACCAGCACACAGCCCGGGCACCGGGCAGTGCCCAGTTAAGGGGTGTGTCTGTAGGAAGAGAGATTTGTCAGGCACGGACGCTCGTGCAGAGCTGCACAGCTACACACGTGCCTCTTCTCCAGTTCAAATCTGAATCTTACCCTCTCATAGAACATTTTAATCAGGGCAAAAGTCAAGGGAATGTGTTATTCCCTCCCCCTTTGCCTTACCTGGACTGTTGTATTTGCAAGCAAAGATCTCTGAACAGTCTTATTTGCTGGACTCTCCTAATCCGTGGTCCCCTCTCCCCATTCTCTGCTCAAACCCACTGATCTCAGGAGCCCAGCAGACACTTATCACTCCATGTCCTTATCAGGCTCGAAGGAGTGTGGGCATTTCTTCTCATCATTTACATAGATTTAAGAAGCAAACTAGATTATATTCCACTTTCATGTTTCGTCCCTAATGGAAGTTATTTCATTAACACTCTGGTGTCCACTTTAGAAGATTTCGCAGGCCAAAATACTCTTACACATCAAAGCAAAACTCTTCAGGCTGCTCATAAATAACTCCACAAGCATAGAAAACCATATTATGCCACTATGAAAACACTTTTTCTGTACACAATCTTCAAAAGATTAACATCCTTTCATATTTGTTTTATCTTTTGTATCTCACAGAAGATTATATAGGAATGCAGACATGTTATGATGCAGAAAATGCAGGAAAAACTTCTCTTGTCTGATCGGGTTACCAAGCCACTATTAGGTATGAGGAGGGATTGATTCAGAGGAATCAATTTTGCTGGAAAAGGTTATACATGTCTTGAGAAATAAAATAAAAGGAAGAGGTGGGGAAATCACAACACAAGCAAAAATAGCTTTCAATAAGCTGCCCTTGGTTGCCATGGTTCCTTGCTTGCCTTGTCAATAATAATTGTGAATAATAATACCTATATGAAAGTCAGACATAATCACACTTCTATTGCTGCCCTCACAAACATACAGAAATTGTTACTCCTACACTATATTGATTCCTTCTCCCCGAGCAGAGCATGATGCCACACTGGAACCACTTCAAACAGGTCTTGAAGTTCCCAAACACTTTGGCACCTCAGTGTACAATGCTGTGGGATCCCTTTTCCACTGTACTCAGTGATGTTCTTGCTCTGTCCCCTTCAGAGGCCACGTGGTGCCACCTGGCACATGTCCCCGTGCAGGGATGCATCCCCAGCCCTCCCACAAGGGCTCTCCAGAGACATTTCCTGCCAGGATGCAGATCTGTGATTCCTCCTGTGTTCCTGGTGCAACACAGGCACAGAAAGAACAAGGAAGAAAAATAGTTGAAAATCGTGCCCATCAGGACAAAATTTTCTGTGGCAGAAGCAAGTGACACAGAAAATGCTCCTTTTCTAGGGCAAGCACCTGAGGCTGTCACACCTGGTCAGACACTGATCTCTACCTACATTGCAGTGAGCCCACACCCTAGAATTCTCAAGAACAGGTTCTCAGATGCTAGATTTCAGTTGCTTCAGAAATTAATAGACACAACAAAAGCACTTTCTTGGTTGTGAGAAACTGTGTCTACCAGTAATCTAGGGCTCCTTTCCTCCACACACACCCCTACATAGCCACCCCCTTCAATTTCTCTAAGCTTTCCACACACAGGTTAGCAGGTGTGACCTCAGAGGCAGGTGTCATGCTCAGCAGTATTTTGCTTTGGCATAAACTCACATTTTCCATTGAGTTCTGAGCTACAAAAGGATCCAGAAGTCATTGCATTGGAAGTAAGAGGTACTAACTCGAAGCTTTGAAAAGGCAGGTACATACCTGCCAAAGGTACTGCTTTTTTGAATGTCAAATTATCAATTCTTTTTTTTTAATGGAAATTTATTAATAAAATAGGTAATCACTTATGAACTCTGTTCACCCTCTGAAAATGTTTAGTTTGAAATTGTATTGTAACTTTCAAATAATAAAATATTTAGTTAAATATTCCCCCAGAATACCTAAATATTCCAGACTGTTTCGTAAAGATCTTAAAAAGCTTTGTAAGGCAAGATATTAAGGGAATACACAGACACTTGACTACCATGTTCAAATTAGTAAGTATTTTCTTTGATAATTTTGGATGAGTTTGGGATTTTCCAGAGAAACTTGTGGTATTTGGTTACCTGCTTGTGCA